>CAXAMN010001647.1:311997-425684 GCA_963970005.1 Durusdinium trenchii
CCAACGAGACAATTGCGTTTAACTGAAAATCCAAGTTCGAAGTGTGTGCCAACACCTGTTTCCAAGGTTCGTGCCCGGCAAGTATGCATGCAGCAGGTTTTTACTTGAAGAAAGGATGCTACTAATGGTTTCTGGCCTCGCTACTAGGAACAAGAGGCCGCTAGAACCAAGGGCATCGCTGCTAATTAAGAACAAAGAGGCAGGGACAGGGATGCTCTGGGACCCGTGTAAACGTACCTGCGTTTTTAATAACTGTTTAAACTGCCGTTCCGTGTCTGCTAGGTATTCAGTAAAGCGGCTAATGCATAGGCGGTCTGCTAGGTATTCAGTAAAGCGGCTAATGCATAGGAGCGGCAGACTTGCACCGAACAATTGTTCAAGCTCCTTCAAGTCTTCTGACCTTCCACCAATCCGTTCCCTCACCTTTGTTCGACCTGGGGATAGAGTAACAGCAAACCAATGTCAGAGTGTGAACCGCTCAGTCGTCCCCCTTGGGTGCAGGGCGTGATCCTCCGCAAGGAGGCGTTTTTCACTCCGGAATATCGTGTAACGGACTCAACTGTTTCCTGCATGCGTTGGATTCTCTTAACTGAATTGGTCTCACTACTGGACTCTCAAAACACGATGCCGTCGGGCCCACGATTTTCCTCCACCTGTACGTTCAATTGATGGATTCAAACTTCTTTCGCTGCCAGTGTTCAGTTTCAAGTTCGACTTCATGACCTTTTTTGGGACCAGTGAAGCTACTGTCCAACTTCCATGACCTTCACCCATGCGGTTTTTGAGGTACATGTCGCAGGGTCACCAAGCTAGCAGCTAGGTAGCTGTTCCTGTTGCATGCGTTTGTCACGCTCTTGGGTTCTTTCTCTCTTTCTGTTGCTTTTCGTTTCTTGAGGCCTTTCTTTAAATTCCAGGTGCCTTTCCGACAAGGGTGCGCTGGCCCTAAATCGGCTTTACTTGAATGTCAGTGATGGCAATGCCTTCGGGCTCCCCTCCCTGCCCCTGGCCTCTGTTGCTACCCCACCCGCTATCTAGGGTTATAGAAGGAAATCGCACTCAACACACTTGTGTGTTGGTGCCTTTCCTTCTATTTCTCCTGTCCTACTTCTAGCTACCCGGGCGGTATAGAACAAAAGTCCCGCTCGCTAGCTACTGCATGTATTGTAACTAACAGGCTTCGTAACTAGTCGGCCTCGTAACTACTCCTATCTTTCTCTCTTGCCCTCTTCGTTTTCTTTTTCTGTTTTTCTTTGTCTGTCTTTCTAAGGCTTTTTAGGTGACTAGTAATCTTCCGGCACGCCGCTATCGGCGTTGTGTGTACAAAGCTGCTGAACAAAATAGTTTAACGCAGGGGGTGCAGAGCGCCGATTGCGGCATAATGTGTGTGCCAACACCTGTTTCCAAGGTTCGTGCCCGGCAAGTATGCATGCAGCAGGTTTTTACTTGAAGAAAGGATGCTACTAGTGGTTTCTGGCCTCGCTACTAGGATCAAGAGGCCGCTAGAAAAAAAGGGCATCGCTACTAATTCAGAACAAAGAGGCAGGGACAGGGATGCTCTGGGACCCGTGTAAACGTACCTGCGTTTTTAATGACTGTTTAAACTGCCGTTCCGTGTCTGCTAGGTATTCAGTAAAGCGCGGCTAATGCATAGGCGGTCTGCTAGGTATTCAGTAAAGCGGCTAATGCATAGGAGCTGCAAACTTGCACCGAACAATTGTTCAAACACCTTCAAGTCTTCTGACCTTCCACCTTTCCGTTCCCCACCTTTTTTTCGACCTGGGAATAGAGTAACAGCAAACCAATGTCAGCGTGTGTGTGTGTGTGTGTGTGTTAGAATATGTTTAGAGTAGAACTGGTCCTTGGTTGGAGGGTCACGTGTGACGTGTGTGTAGTGTATGTCAGGTGCAGCCTGACCAAGTTGTGAATACAAAAACCAACGGTTCCCCATGTTGACCCAAGAGGCGCCCAGCCCGATGCCCTTGTGGGTGAAGATCTTCTCGTTGCTACCTGAGAAATGTGGGAAGATCCGAATTGTCTGGAATTCACGTCGTCCGTTGTCTTTTTTCTCCGAGGTGATGTGAAGTGAGGTCGTAGATATGGTCCACCAACCCCCGACAAACACCCCACCCTGCTCCATTAGAAGTCCCCTCCAAGACTGACCATGTGCCGCCAGACCGTGCGAAAATCGTACCACAAGGTCTCCCCAATTATCTCCAATTCAAAGAACGAGGCCCCGGTCGTATCTTCTTCCTATCATAAGAAACCGCCTGCGGCCTTCCTAAACACCCATGCGGCCCGGTCCCGTTGCTTCGACGTCCGTCGCGCGCTAACGCGCGCCAAGCGCGCGGACGTAGTGTGTGGCACCTTCCCATTCCTCGATGGACTCAATGATCTTATCACGCAGCAGCGGGTATTGCTTCAAGAAACCTGGAGAGACGGCACTGGCCAAGGTTTGCCTGTGGGACCATCGCCGTAGTGAATGGTTCTATGGAACGTTGTTTGTCATTTGGTGATGATCATGATTGATATGATTGTGGGGCACTGGCGGGTGGAAAGGCCTTCATCTGAGGGTGCTGGCAGTCCTTCATCATGAACCGCTTTAGGAATGCTGAGCCGGCCATCTAGCGCATCGAACCAATGGTTGAAAGGCCATCCAACTGGGCTCTGGCGCTATCAGCCCCGTTGATGATTCAACTCCAATGAAGCGCAGGCATAGTTGGTCCCTCCATTCACATCAATACTGTACAATGTTGTAGCGATCTGATACGATCTGTGTCCGGCATGAGTCAAGCAGCATGGCATTTCAAAACCCAAGAAGGCTTTTCGGAAAGCCACTCTGAATGAACATAGCACATGCAAAGCACCAAAATCTGCTTTAAATCCGTGTCATTATATAAAGCTCAAATGACTCAAATGTCACAAGTTGTTGAAAGCCCTTGGAGACAAGGAGCAGTATATACACACAAACTACCCTGACATCCAATCCACAACCCTCCACAACCTACGCTTATGGAGGATTTCACCAGGATCTTCTCCTCACGCCAGGCCACGCTTGCGGAACTTCTCCTCCTCCAAAAAGTGCTTGGAACTTCCGACCCAGCGTCCTGGAGTGAGTGAGTCAATCCAGGCGAGAAGAATCACGTCGTAACAGCGTAACACCTGGGGCGCGAACTGGCGCCCCACCCATGCCGACTCCATGGATACCCATGGTTTTGAGGCCCTGGGGATGTTTGGGGGTTGCAGTCCGCTGGGCACAAATTGCTGAAATTCTTAGTGACTTGCTTGCTGACTTGCTTGCTGTCATGGCAGTTGAGCACAGGAACTTGGTGATAGCTTTGCTGAGGTGCAATCACAAACATGTCCTCACCTTGTTATATATCCTCATTCACCCAATCAGTTGTGACATGCTCGTCAACTTCTCTGCCCCATTCTTCCTTTCAACCCACCTGCGCCGCTTCCGGCCCGGGACGTTCGCACCCGGGCTCCGAGTTGCTCCTGGTCCCGCTTGCGCCTGGCGTTCGAAGCTTTCGCCCGCCAGGACCAAGGCCTTGAGCTCCTCCCGCTGCCCCAGGATCGCCTGGGAAAGCCAACGGGAGAGCCACTGGACCCTTACAAGCTCCCTCCCTCCCTCTCTCTGTGGAAATGGAAGAGCAAGATTGGGAACCCAGCCTCACCAGACTCTAGAACTGTGGACGAGCAAAGAAGCAAAAATGCTTGACAAAGCTGGTCTCGAATCTCAAGTGGAGTCCCTTTCAAGATCTTTCAAGTCTTTGACTTCTGTCAGCTTTACTAAGAACCGACCTGCTTCAGAATACCCAAACAGTTTTTGGGTGTTGCATTATGGGCATACAAATCCATGCTCAGCCCTACCAAATCCAATAAATCCTGTCTAAGAAAGCGGGGCTTGCGATGGCACACATCTTGCCAGCTGTTCTCTAATTTGAAGCATGTTCACCGATCTGCATAGCCGTAAGCTAGGGGGGTGCAAGCAACCTAAGGAGCTGGCAATGAAAAGAAGCCAACCAAACGAGGACCGAGTGAGTGTGTTGTTTCTCCCAGAATCTACGTCAGGGGGTAGAAACTAGTAACTAGGACCAGAGGGGGCTCCTTTCAAAGATAGAAGCCTCACCAAGGCTCGCTTACGGACTCCTTGTAATCCTCAATCCGCCGCGTTTCCTGCTCCAGAAGCCAGTGAGTGCGGTTTGCTGAACATTGCTGAACCAGGACGAAACTGAGATAGCAATTGTCACCGCTTCTCGTCTATCAAATGGTTGATAGTAATCGTCCGATTGGGAGTGTGCGAACGTCACTTGGCCTACTTCTTTCAACCACGGGCCCCACGACTTCCTTCTCCAGGATCTTCTTCCTCTGCCGCGACGTGCCACTCTGCTCCACCTCCTGGTAGCAGGCCTCCAGGTTCTCTAGGGCACCTGATCTTGAGCACATGAGACAAACGCGAGAAAGGTCTCTAGTATATGACCAACAAACACTGTTTACTTATATACAATATGTCATTGTATACCTATATCATCAGTATCAGCTAGTGCAGGTATTAGAAGGATGACTCCATGTAAATCACCAAATCGTCTTGTATACGGGGCAAGCCCTACTGAATGGTCTGCTTCCCGAAGGATTTGAGGACTTGCGGGGCCTAAGGGGAGTATAAATGGACGACTGTTTTCTGCGTGTGGGAGCAAGCCTCTGTGCTATGAAAGGACACCCCGGCAATATTCATCCCCAAAACGATTGGTCTTTGAATGGAAGGCTCGGAAGAGAGAGGACCATCACGTTGATGCACCAAGAACGATGAGCTCACCCACAGCCCTGTGATCAGGTTCACGGCTACTGACTGAATTCTGAGTAAGCCTTCATGGATGCTAGGCCTCATAGCAGCCTTTAATCATGACAGGGTTGCTCAGGGTGTTTGAAGGCAGCCCGCCGATGTCAACCCACAACCTATGGACCACACCCCAAATGCCAACATCTCCGTGCAAATGCCGTTGTGTCTTCAAACTCAAAAAGTGCGGGACCTGGAGATGTTTGGTGCATGGTTTGTTCAAGGCTTCGCTTCGGGACTTTTGAGTCTTTGAGCCGTATGCGGCGGCCCCCTTTGGCCAATGCTTGGTCCTACAGGCCTTGAATGTCTTTAAACATCTTTAAACATCTGCCTTCCTCACGCTAGCTCCCTGTCATCTTCAGTTTGGCCCGGTCGGTGGGGCGCCAACACGACACTGAACGGAAGTCTAAGAAAGCGGGACACATCCCGTCTGATGGTAAAGCTGACGAAGGTGTTGACGGATGGGCTTCTCCGCGTCGCGGCAGGCTCTGCGCAGATCCTGGACCTTCGACCGGCCTCGATGAGCAAACACACCGACTCGGACTGGCTGCGGGGGTTAATGGGAGGAGGGAACACGTGTTTAAGTGGGTTGAGTGAACGCAACACAGCAAACTGTTGTTGTTTTGATCACTGCGGAGGAGACTGTATACTGTTTTGGAGGATATACAATACTTTGCTCAAGTAGTCTTCAAGGAAGCTCGAAGCAGCTTGTGTCTGCTCCATGACTGGTAAAACAAAGAGTTGAAACACGTGAAAATCAAACATTGGAGTCCTTGCGCTTGAAGGCAATTGCACTCAACTACACTTTTTGCCACATTTCTGGATGGTGGGCATGTTTAGTGCATTTCAAGGCACAGCGTTCCAAATCCTCTTGGTGAAGACCACTATGCTCGGCCAAAAATGCCTGGGGCACGGGCACGATGTCTAGGCTCTTCTGAGTCCCATCATCGTTGAACAACGGGGACAACTCTCTTCATAGACTAAAAGAGGCACGTTGGATGGCTGTTGACAGGTGCCAAGTCTCCAAATCTGTCCATACACTGGAGCACTCACTTGTACACAAACACATGTGTGCATGGGCAGGTAAGGCTCAATTGCACACGCCCGGCCGAAACAGTTTCTTTGGACCAAGGGTTATATCAAATAATCTTATATATATATATATATGAACATATTCTCCGCGTGGTGTGCCCACTCGCTGTCCGCAAGTTGAAACATCACTTACACTACACTCCTTGAACTAATCATCGAAGTGGGTGTCATGGCCCTTTGGATAATGATTACTTGTCTCTATATATACAAATAGTAAGTGCTATTCCACTTCCATTTCAAAGGAGTGTTGTATTCTGATGAAAGCAAGCTTGGTGCCATGGGGAGGACTTGCTGTGTTCTCCGTCCTCCATTGAAACCAACATGTCCCAAAGAAAGCGATGCACGCTCGCCTTAGCTCCAACTTCACTTGGAGGTGTCTTTTTAACTGTGGGAAGCACAACATACGGAACTTAGAACCCAAACCGACAGTTTAAGACAAAGGGAGCTTGGCTTGGCTGGAAACTAAAATCATACAGAATAGGGTGCATAACTGTGATTAATCACAAGTGCAATATATACATATATAAACACCCGCCACTTCAGCGTTCAGTTCTCGTCACATACTACAAATTCCTTCACCTCTCCAGCTAGAGTTCCATCACCCTGACTGTCGACTTGGGGCCAAATTGAATTTTGCTAGTGGCCAGCTCTCATGCACACAGCTTACTGCTTTCTTTCTGGGTTGTTGATTTGGATGCACTTCCATCTGTTCCAACTCCGTCGGTACAACTCAAGACGGGTAACCGGGTAACATGTTTACAAGCAGGAACTCAAATGCCAGGGCAAAGCATCTGGATTGGTTTCGGTGCCGTTGCATCCGTTACCATTGTGCCACTGGCACCCGCACTGCACACGGCCGTGCTTGTCGGCCAGGCCTCTGCCTCTGGTGGTGCGGCGTGGCCACGGATGAGCTGGTGCACCGACTCAGCTTCCTTCACAGCCTCCTCACCTGGGTATGGGGGAACGGAGAAGGCAAAGTGTTTGGATGTTTTTGGCAAAGTGTTTGGTCCAAAGCAATGAGGAGCTACTACTAGTATAAAGGTGCCTAAATACTAACAAGAAGCTAGTAGCGATGACCCTTGTTACTCGTAGCTTCTTGCCAAGGAGCGCTGAGCCTCCCAGGCGTCCAGGCTCCGTCGCACCGCGGCGCCCACCGCGGCGGTGACGGCGGGTGCGTCGTGGGCTTCGCTGAGCTCGGCGGCGTGCTGGTCACGCAGGAGCTGGGGAGCCAAGCGGAGCTCCACCTGGGCGATGCGGAAAGAGAGAGAGCACCAAGATGGGCATCATTCAACCAACCTCCCCCGAAAGCTTGGCTTTGGAACTGAAAGAAGTTGAAGAAAGCGGTGGAATGCCCTGAAACGACTTGAGTTTCATTGAGTTTCTACATGTTGGCGGCCAACAAATTTGAGGCTACGAGGAAATAAAGGATGCTTTAGTCTCTGGCAAAGGCCTTTTCAGTGTAACCGAGGGGCCCAAATGTCTCGAGCACGGCAGGCATTTTGGATTGCAGTGTCTTTCAAGGAAGACAACTCCGTCTGGAAGTCCTTAAGCTTGGCTGCCTTGGACCAACGAATTAGCTGAATACAAGCGGAAAGCTTGGTCAACTTCTCAAGCGGTCAATTTCTTGATCATTCAACGCCTTCCTTCGACTAATTACTAATTACAGTAACTTAATCCATCTGGTGCCCATGCCGAAGCCTGTTGCCAAGAACCGCACCAAGTACCACCAAGCGCCAACGTACGCAAAGTATTATACACTTCCGACAAAACCCAAAGGTGAACAAGTTGGAACAAGAATTTTGTTCAAGTCTTGCATGATCTGGCATTGCAGAAATAGTTTTCGCTGAGGTTTGGAAGATTGTGGGCACCTGAACTGCTGAAATCCAGTGCTGCGGATTTCATCCGCCAAGGATCCATGCTGGCCAGGTCCTCCAGCTGGAAGTCTTCAGGGTCCAAGCCTCGCCCGCAATCGCGAGGGCTTCGGGTTCTGGAGGCTTATGAAGATCAATCCATTGAAACAAGGGGACGTTCGTAGATGATCCATAAATATCCACCAGAATTCATGGCTAAGTTTAGTAGGCCCCATGGTGCTCCAGCTTTGGGGGACATCCGCAGGTGAAAACGGCATGTGTCAGAGTCAATGCTTTTTTGTCCGGTATGTGGAACAGCCCAAACAAACCTCAAAGGGTCTTCATCCCCTGGCTCTTGACTTGTTCATCTCTCGAGCACATGAATATCTATGACTATCTATATATATATATATATGTGTGGGGTGGGCAATACGCAATACGCCTTTCCAAGAAACCATCACCTTTGGCGACCGGTCTCATTTCCGCAACCTTCTTTGCGCACCGATACGACAACCACACGACTTCAGATGTTCCTCCGGCCAACGCTTTCTTTCTCCAAATGAGATGCGGAACAAAATAGGTTTGTAGGCAAAGACCATTTGATATCATTTTTGGTGGGGTACCCATATCGTGTTCCAATATTTCTTCACACCATTTGTTTTGTTTTTGGTTAATTGAGTATACTTGCACATAGACTTGAACACAAAACACATCATGGTGCCACTCACAACCTCAAATTAGGGGCTTACAGTGCTTTCTGCAAGGAAATGGCGCGGCATGTGTTTTATGTGCTTGGCTGCGGAAGGATCACAACTGATCACAACACATAAGTGGAGACCTAGGAGCTCGGCCGATGCATGGCTAGTAACAGGGTGCCTTGCGTGACGTTTAGGTTATTGTTCGCTTTATCGAATGGATTATCGTTTGGGAAGCTGATATGTCCGAGAAAAATCTTTGGACAAATCCTGTCAGATCTTGTCAACATAATTAATTTGGTTCAAGGCAAGGCGAATTGTTGATGAACACCTTTTCCCATCAGTTTAGCTCAAATAAGAAACATGATTTAAATAAACATTCATGCAACTGCAACAACACATTGTAGCAACAAACGTCTGTACCCACTAATTACATCTTACTGTAATATTTAACTAATATTTTTGTTTTGGTGGGGCCATGTGGGAACATATTGTTTTCTGTTAGAACAAAGCCCTCAACATGTTTGGATCATGCCATGACAAAATAAGTCAACGACTCAAGCAATAATTTGGGCAGTCGCTCAAATAACATCAACCCTCCGAGCAGCCCAGTGCCATGGCCATCTCCTCCAGTTGCTGCTGCACTTGCTCCTTCCGTCTCCTGAGGTGGCTGGAAGCCGAACATGTTCCGCTCCAGCCGGTACTGCTTCACATGGAGCATCCATGAGCATCCCATAACACTGGGATGTGCATTGGATTAGGGAGACCTCCAACCAATGTGATCACCCTCAGCCATGCGTAAGGTGAGCACAAAGGTCCTATGGTACATGAAACAAGTATATAAAACTCTACGCTAGCCGCTAGCGCAACCCCTGCAAGGCCACCGTAGGTCGCCAAGGAGACTTCATGTTCAATTTGTCATTGTGTCTCAATGTTCCTTCCTCCAAAAGGTCTGTCCAGGGTCTCCCTTTTTTCACGCACACCCACGTGCACACCCACGGACAGAACGGTGCCCATTGAGAGGCGGAAGCGCCCCGATCGGTCGGACCAACGACTGCGCTCGTCCGGACTTCTTGAAGGCAAGGAGTCTGAACTTCTTTCTGCAGCTGCTCCGGAGTGAGTTGCTCCACATTGATCAAAGAGGAATCCAAACCCATAGCAGCACCTGAGCTATTTTCTCCGCAGTCTGACCGGCGCGACCTGGGTGCCTGGCCTGGAAAACCCATGGGGAAGCTCTCTGAGTCAAGGACAGTCATTGCGGTGCCCGACATGCTGAGTGAAATGCTGGGTTACGCGGCAACCAAGCTCCCCATCGATATGGAGCCCTGGTCAGGAGAGGTCCAGGGCACCCCAGCAATCCATCGGCTGCAGCCATTGAGTCTCCTGTACTAGTGTACCTAGGTCTTCCAGCTGTGCAAAAGGTCTGCCTGCCTTGTTTTACAGATGAAAAGGCTGAATTGTTGCACAGTTGGAGGACCATGGAAGATCTAGGTCTCCTTACCGGGTGCTTTTAGACCAACGCCTCACAAGATCTACGACCACCAGTGGACCAGGCCCAGGCACAGGCCTCCGCCAAATCCCTCCGCAGCTGCTCCTGCTCTTCCCATGCGCCTGAGGCAGCCTGGCACGTTGAAAGACAGGCAAATGATGCCCAATTGAATGCAGGTTGGTGCCGGGGCACTAACACTCCAAGAGTCCGGGCGCATGATTAAACCATTACCCATATTACCCAGTCAGCCAGTGTTACAACACGTCATATAGGCGTTTCTGCTACATCACCCTCTGTCCTTCTGTACAATCTGGATCCACCAATGGACAAACAAACAGCACGGTATAAAGTGTATAATATATATATATATATATCAATTACAAAACACAAAAACAGTCTAATTATAGATCTATAACTATATAACTAGATATATAGTGATATATATATATATATCAATTACAAAACACAACATGCATGCCTTCTCTTTCAGATCCAATCGCAAGTCCCCCTCCACGTCCGCCATCTCTGCCTGAACGAGCCCCTTCAGCTCAGTGGCACGGGGCTGCAGCGCCAAGTCGTTGGCCCGGCGCAACTCCTTCGACGGTCGACGTGTGAAGTCGAAAACGAAGATTTGTTTTGTTGAGACGAACTGAAGTCGAAGACTGTTGGAAGCCATGGGAAGAGCGTTCAATCGAACTTTTTTGGTTCAAACTTTCTGAACAAAAAATGGTTTGCAACAGCGTTTTGCTTATAGAATCGACCTTGGACCGCCTCCAGAAACATCTAGAAACCATCCATGTCAAGACCCCGGCAACAACCTGTAAGATGTGCTCTACGTACTGAGAAGCGACTGGCCAGTCGGCCTCTGACAGCCATCGTATCAAAGAGGTTTGAATTTGACAGTCTTTAGAGATCCTTCAATTTTCTTCAAGCATATGCTGAAGACTTTTTCATTCTGAGGACATCTCTGAAACATTCTGACACGTTTGGGTTCTTTCTGCTCAGGGGAATCTGTCAGGTCCTCAGCGAAGCTTCCTTCTGCCAGCTCTTGAAGACTCTTTCGAAGAGCAATGTCTAACTCCTGCAGGCTTCTCAGTTCAAAACACAAATCAATGGCAATGGGGATGTGCTGGGACATGAAGCAAGGCATATATTGCCTTGGCCTGCCAGATCTGCCAGGCAAGCTCCACAAATTGCCGTCATAACAGCCATGAAACAACCAGAGTGTGAGCGCGAACGGAATTGATCAAAACTATTTCGTGTGCATGTGGCCCCGACCAAAGTGTAGCCAAAGTTTCGAAAAAGGCCCAACCAACAAGGCACAGGCACCGCTAAAAAAAGAGACCATGCCTATGCGACGAGGTTTTTCTGCATTTTCTCGCGGCGCTGGCTTCTGCACAACAAATCCCCTCATAAAACGCCGCAAACCCAACCGATTCAAACATTGCGACTGCTCTGACTGAGGCGTGCCAAGTCCAAAGTTGTTGGCAAATGCCACGGGTATAGTATACTCTTCCAAACGACCACATGGCACACCGGTATTGTAGATGGAAGATGATGGAAGCCTTCTAATTCTGAAGTCCCTGTATCATCCTCTTATTTGTGTGTTATATTTGGGACCGTGCTGCCATCGAACCATTGGCCCTGACTGCCTGGCATTCCTTCTCTAACTCCGCACGCCGAAGGTTCCACCTGGTAGCACCGGTCCGAGGCATTCTGCAACAAAAGGGTCCCTTTGGCGTAGTAGACTGATGTATTTATAAAGCGATACGATACCAGTACATGAAAACCATGTTTAGATAAGTGATAAATATATAAATGTTTTGTTTCATTGTTTGATATTGTTGCGGAGCACCCTGGCAGCACCCATAGCAGCAATCAATTCAGTCTTCGTAACTCTTCCATTCGTATACCTGTTCACGACTCAGTGTTAAGTCTCATAGAACAAGCAGTGGTTGAGTCCATCAGTGGTGGTTGTCTTCCAACATGACAGACGAATCGAAACATCCACCCACCTGGAGCAGCAGCCCTCGCAGGTCTCCAATGCCGCCGCCAAGATCGCCTGGCTGAGCCGGTGTTTTCGGGCGCCCGGTGCATAATGGGTGCGCGGATTCGGCACGGATTCCACAAGGCATCGGCGCGGCCTTGGCGTCAGCATCTTGAGCTTCAATGGAGACTCCCACCACCTGGCAAATGGAATTTGTTCTTGTCGTGTGCAAAGCTGGAATCAAGTTTTGACCTGGCTGTGATGGATCCACCTGGGGTCTGTCCACACTTGTTTTCAGGTCGCAAGGTATCAAGTCCCTGTTGCTGTTCAGGTGCCACAGAACTGGCTATCGTGTTCAACTGGACCAAAGAGGATCAATTTCAAAAGAACCTTTTGGACGACGGTACAGTATATATATATTATATAACATTATATCACCTGTCCATACATGGAGTGTTTCAGATACCACGTGCCCCGACCAGCAATTCACCCGAAACCGCCGCAGCGATGTCGCGCAACTCTCGCACCGCGGCCTGCCACAAGCGGAGCAAGTCCTTGTCGTCTGGTTCAGTGAAACAGCCAAAAGCTACACAGCTGCTACTGGTGCAGGTCGGTCACAATTGGCTGTCATGTTGACTGTTAAAAACGAAAGCCACCGATATGAAATGATATGGAGATGAAAGACCATTCTGGTAGGGGGGTTAATGTTGGACCCTAATGAGTAAAAGAATCCTCTATAATGCTCAATTTTCCAAACAAACAATTCTGAATCCCATGTGTGCTAATGTTTTGGCGGATCCAAAGGAGTGTTTTGTGTAAAGAAAAGGTTGCGGTCAGGAGAGCTGCTCATCCACAGCGGTGCCATTGATGGTATGTGGCGTTTGTGTAAGGAGTCGGTCCCCACTAGCTTGCGTTCACGTGACGGTGACGATATAAACCCAAACATCATGAACGGTGACGATATAATCCCTGACTGAGCATTAACTTCAAACAAACATAGATCGACTAGAATTTCAATAAATAATGAATTAAATTTAGGCTGCCACGGGAATTAAACTTAAAATATCTTAAAGTGACATTTGCAATAGAACTAAATTGGAATTGATTTAACATCAAATTGGAGATTGAATTGCAATTTAAACTAGAATATCAAGGTGTGCAGTTTTGTGCTGTTTTTTGGTTTTCTCCAGAACCTCGAGCAAACCAAAAAATAAAATAATATAAAGAAAAAGAAGGACAAACAAAATAGCCAAAACGGCGCACCCTATGTCTGAAGTCTGCCGTCTTCTTTGGTTTTGTAAAAGCTTTTGTTCTGTTTGAGGTGTTCTATCGTTTTTGTGAATTGCATAGATGCTCACAAATGCTCACAAAGACACTGTTGTGCGCACGCTGGTGGTAACGTGTTCAGTTGTTTAGAGGGGGGATCCCCTTTACGAATCAGGATCCAACATGACTGTATTCAGTGTCTACATTGCATACAGTATTCATTGTCAGTTGCAGTATATATACGACAAATCGCAGTGCCTGTGGATGATAGCAGGCCAAAAAAACCGGGCCCTCAAAGGTTGCGAACCGAACCCGTTCAACTCGTTGGTGCCAACGAACCGCTGACCTCGGCGGAGCTTTGCAGCTGCTGGAACTCCTGAGCCGACCTCGGACCGAACGACTGGAGCCGACGAAAGCAACGGGGTGGTCCAGATCTGATGCCAGCGACACCCTACTAGTTTCTATATGCATGTTTTAAGTTTCATCAAGTTTATATATATGCATATTTGTTCAATAGTCAACTCTTGTCCTTCTGCACGGCCGTAGCAACGTGCAAGAGAACCGCCCAAAAAAGCAATCGTGTCTGTCACCCTCCCCTACCAGTCCTGGAATGCAATCGGGGTGTTTGGGAGTGGGCTTGAAGACTGCTTATGTGGATGCTGCATCTTAAAGTAAGCGACTGAGAAATCAACTGGCATGCTCGACACATATGATAAATTCGTTGTGGACGTGGGTCAGCGCTTCACAACACTGTGGCAAAATAGCAACAGTTGCTTGATGATGGTGCAAAACTTGTACTAGACTGCGTTTGACCTCACTGATCCTTGAACAACATTGTTCTAAAGTTGCTTCAGCTTCTGCCCCCAACATCTTTGTCGAAATCCGCCACATCTTTGCGTGTGCTTCAGCAGGAAGTCTGGCGGAAGACTTCGCCTCTCAGTCGAGTCTTGCTCCTTGGCCTCCGACCGCCAAAGCTCTGGAAACTCCGCCATGGCAACATGAGAGGCACCGTGGAGGAAAAATGGAACACCAATGGTACATGGTATATGCTGTCCAAACCTTCAGACTGATTCCAACACTCTTACTATCAATTACTAAATATATACTAATGACATCTAATTACTACTGTCATCTACTATCTTACTCATTGCCAGTTTCTGGTTGTTAAAACCCCAAGCACCTGGCCAATCCGCTGTGTCTTTTCTTCTTGGCTAATGTTCCATGCGCCGCCTGTGCTCAATGACCCCCCTGTGCTGGCTTTTGCAAATTCCGTAGGGCCCGACTTGGATAACTGCCACGTGCCCGAGGGGGGGCAGCCTCCGCTTAACGGACGGCCACACTCGAGCCGGGACTTTGTGTCTGTATCATGTATCCAGAATCTCAAGCTTCAACACCTGCATTAAGTCAGGGGTTTCAAGTGTGCATTGCGCATAGCTGGCGCCAAAGGCGTTTGTTGGCTCGTGCACAAGTCTGTACAACCCAAAACTAACAGACCTCCACCTAGTGGCTTTGCAACACAGCCAGGTCTGTTCGTCGTTGGCCACCGCCCCACCAAGGCCAACTCATCTGCAAAGTCGTCCATACCAACGATGTCCTCCACGATCTGCCTTACCTGATCGATCATTCTTGACCAGGATTCAAATGGCCAAACAAATAGAGATATCAAGGACGTTTCAGCAAGTAATTCGCTGTGATGTTGACCGTACCCAAAATTTCATGTAGCAAGCTCTCATGGGACTGCAAAGTCCCAACAATACGATACAAAGAGACTAAATGATAGTGACAGTCGCGTCACAATGTGCGACGTTGGTCCTTCCCCATCTTCCACATTCTGTGGAATCCTTAGAAATGGTTTATAAACAATTTCATCCAAGCATCTTCAGTATCATCTGCTCAGAAGTGCCCTCAAGCCACTAAAGACTGCTTAAATCCCGAATGCTTGTTCCCTGATCGCACCTGCCGTTGTGTGACTTGCGGGTCCAGTGAGCTGCCTGGGCAAACCAATGGCAATGGGAACGCTCGGTCTTAGGCATTCTTAGGCCCATCTGAGCTCGGAGTTTGAACTGGTTTATTGCTGGTTCTGAGTTCTGTGATTTTTTTACGATCTACCTACATGCATTGATCCTAATGCTGGTTGTATAGCCCATATGTGCTTGCTGCTTTAGACAATATCTATATATATAGTTATAACGTTATGTATATAAATATATATATTTGTATAACTCGTGTGCTGCCAAACCCACCACGAGGAATCAGTAAAACGAGGTGTAAACATAGCCGCAGGCTTCCCATCTACATCCATCTAAAGTGGTGCCTCCTTTGGTTGGAAGATGTTGGAACATATTAGAGGCAACTTAACTTCCAACCAAAGGGGTGCGGATCAGCGAGACGACCATGAGGTCCCTGCGGCACGTGTGTTTTCAGCTGCCTGACCGGTCCGAGTCAAACCAAAGGATCAGTAGGAACAGTAGCTTTGGGTTGGGTAGAACAAACACATCATAGTGTAGTCTACCATCGTATTGATGATCGGTGTGCAGCGGTGTACCCATAGATTAACACATGCACACACATACATGCGATTTGCTGCTCTTTGAGCACAGTATTTACACACATATCAACCATGCACAAGAAAACACACACATATCCACCACTAAATGCACCATGTGTCTTTATAGTGGACTGTCTCTATCCCGCCGAATGTAGACTTGTCTCTTGACCTCCAAAAGGACAAGGCATGTCTGAGGGCGGTTATTCTTCCCAACGTGATTCCACATGGTGTGCATGTGATCTCACACTGTGCCACTTGCCAGGCTCGGTGTGATTTGGCCGAGCTCGGTGCGCATCATGGGAGCACCCTGGCCGAGCGAAGGAGGGCTCACCAGCGTGGAGCGCGTTCAGAACGCGCAGCTCAGTGACAACTGTTACAAGGTGCTCAGCCTACAATGGTCAGCCTACATGGCGGGCTGGGTCCCGTCCCATGTCCCACGACCCATGGAGTTCTCAAAAGGTTCTTTTGTGCTTGACAACATGTGTTTTTTTCTTCCACGGCCTGGAAACACCGTTTTTCATCACAGCCGTCACCGTCACATGCCGTCACAAAGAAGACTGCATCTTCGCCACAGCACCCCCCCTTTCAGGGCCTCATCTTCATCTTCAATCATGTCCATGTCTACCTGCCATAGTCTATGAATTTGCATGCGTACCGCTGCATACCTATATACAAGAACTGTACTGATCTTTGCTGCGGCTGGTGGATCTGGTAGAACGGAGTGCGCTCCGCACCACCACCGCCACCACCAAAACAAGTTTATTGCTTGCAAGGCTTAGCATAGCTATAGTTGTTGGCGCATATTTTGTCATGTGTCTTCTTGCCATGAGTGCTGCCACTGGGAAGACCCTTTGTATGGGAGGCTAATATTTATTTCAATCAAAAGCATTTCTCAAACTCGTCCGGCCTATGTGCGCAACTAGGATACGTCTCACTGACACCTTTGATGGGAAGAAGGATGTTCCATAACATTATATAGAACAATTAAAGTCCAAGTGCTTGACGGTTCAACAATGATCAAGCTCAATCAAGCTCTCAGCAAGTCCATGCAAATAGCGAGCTGCAAGCCCAAAACCTTAACAGCCCTAGGACAAATGGGTGTCAGGACAGGAAAAGGACCATGATACTATGTGTCCATCCTGGTGCTGGATGGGGCCATAGGGAAGTGATTGGATCCCACCGGGAAGTGATAAACTGTCAACAGTTAGCATTGCACCGGTGGAATCCAATAACTTCTCTAAGTGTTGACATAATTGTTGACATGTTCTTGGAAGTTATGTCAAGAGGTAAGATTGCACCCAACCTGCCTGGGGCCCACTTCGAGCAACAAAGAACTCGGTGAGCGCATTGATCCTTGGGCGAAAGAACACATCATCTTGGCACGGAGCACCTTACCCTTTTCGCTTCACAAATATCTTCAAGTCTTCTGGTTCCGTATGTTGATCACTATTTGCCTCCTGCACTGAGATTGAACAATGTAACAAGCCCAAGCAAATTAGAAAGGACATCACCATCACAATAGCAAAAGAACACCGTTCAAGATATTTCAAGCGCCAACACTGGCAAACTGACCCCAACCTCTACACCAAGATCTATACCTGACTCGAGATCATCCGGTGCAAAATGGTGTAGCACTTCTCAGGTGGACGGGTCAAAAATGAGGATGGGTCTCAAGGATCCACCAAAACACAGTTTCCTGAAAGCAAGGACGGCAAGCTGCCGCACATGAAGCTATTTGTTCTACCCACCCCTCTGGGGCTACTGGACGAAGGATAGTCGAACATCATGGTGAACGGAAGGCCTGAGTGCTGCTTGACACTGGACCCGAAATGGAAAAAAGAACCAGCTGTGTGATCAGAAGAAAGCGGGTGAGCTGCTAATAGCGTCCTTGTTACTAGTAGCGATGCCGGGAGATACTAGTAGCTTCTAGTAGCTGGACAATCGGAAGCTCAAGATTGACGTAGCTGGGCCAGGCAGTCGTGGTTGGGCCCTCCATCAGGTTTTTCATGGTGAGCACGGCGAGGGACACTGCAGCACAAAGCAGAATGTGTGTAATATATATATTATATATATATGTATATATTGAAAGCCAACTTAGTCAATGTGTATATATATATGTGTGTGTTTGTGTTATTGTATGTTTTGATATATATTACAATATGTAAACTATTGTAAACTATATAGTTTTAATCTATATCCAAATGAGATCAAAGAAGCCATAAGCATTGGATGAACGCCCTTGGTTCAACCCAGCATCCAGTTAAATAGCCTTTTCTCACTGTGCGCGATAGGAGGGGTCCGACCTGCGTGAAAACGCCCGATCTTGTGTGATCACGACGTCTGGCTGGGCTGGGTCGGGGCTCTCGCTGGAATTTGTGACACAAAGGCCCTAGTATGTCTATAGCCTGAGCATGTTGATAGAAAAACCCTCAGGAAGAACAAACAGCTTCAAACGAAATTGCCCCAACACGCATCCAGGTCATTTCACCTGCACTAATTGAGACATTTTATCTCAGTCTTGAGATTCATTGGGAGCATACTTCTTCAGCAATGTTTCCTTCTTTTTCTGAACGATCATACGCTCAATGTCTTCCATCGTGGGCACATCCACATATGCTTTGAAATCCTTGAAGTCTTGCTCCTTCGGCTTCTCCTCAGTCTAACTATAATTCACACAGCACCCACGTATTAACATAATATATAATATAACATAATAACATATACTGTACATAATCAACACATAAATTATACCTGTCCAAGCAAAAACAAAACTCCGACCTCTCTCGGACTCACCCAGCCGCTCCAAAGTGGTCGCATGTTGAAGCAAGGATGACTACATTGACTACATAGCAGTGATGGCCTTTAACCTAGAAGCGATGGCCTCCAACCTAGCATCGGGCATTTGGTTCCATTGCACTCACCTCTCCGAGACCAACCAAACCTGCGTCCCGCTCCCGTGATCTGCCCAAGCGACGACTTCTGGAAGCTTCTCCTCAGATTTCACAAAGCTGGGTCACAGCTTCAAGAAGCAACAGCAAACCGCTTTACATCACCGGTCCAGGAAGGGGACTCACATGGCTCCACTCAACGTGGCATTCCTGCAAGACTTGATGCGTTGAATAAGATTGGCAAGTGATTAGAGCTGCTAGATGTCTTTCACAAGCGCCACTGGCCGCTCGGTTCAGGTTGCAATACTTGATCCGCAGCCTTGTGACGTTCGTTTTTCTTCACATGAAAAGAGTAATAACATCTGCCTGATCCTGGTCCATGTTGATCTATTTTCTTGATCTCTCTCCGCTCCCGAAGCGACCGCCCCGGCCAGGGAGCTCAAAACGCTCAAATTATATAGGTCAGGCTAAAAGCTGTGGACCATTGAACAGCATGAAGCTTCATGGATATAGAACCAACACCAACCCCCACCCAACACACATGCTAACAAAAAACAAGAACAAGAACGCATGCTAACAGCCTGCCCCAAAAATGCTGGTTGGTCCGGATCCAAGTGTCTTCTTTCTTCTCGGCCTCTTCAGCCTTCTTTCGCTTCTTTGTCTTTTCAGGGATCGGTTCCTTCCAATTTTCCATCGCTTTCTTGACCTGTTTGAACCCCACTGGGCTGCTTGGAGAATGCAACATGTCATGCAAATGATGTGGGGTCATAAGCTACAGGTTGGACTTGGAATTAGGAATCAATGATCCAAGCTTCGCACAACAAACAAGTGTGGGTCTGACGTGTTCATACGGTATACTGAGCTAGGCCATGCAAACGGCCCAGCTGGCCCCGAATCCAGTTGCAAAAGTTACCTAACCAACAAGGTTCTCAAACACAAAGTGATTATATAAACAATAAAAACAACATATTACAGTATGTTAGGGGAAATGCAGAAAGGCACAATAGAGGTCATAGACCCACTGTCCAGTTCATGTCAGGTTGCAACTCAGGATGCAACTTTCTACATTTCAGGGGGCACCATGCTGGGGCAATGGGCAAGTATATACCCTCCAAATATCAATCTAGCAAAGGCAGCAAAACCAAAAAGTGACAAGTGGAGGGATAAGTGACAGCTTGTTCCTCGAACATCTGCTCGGATAAAACCAGCATCCCATCTTCTTCATCCCGCCAGCCATAGTAGTCTGGCTGAATGTACTGGAACAGCTGCTTCCTCTGGTGTGGCTTCGACGGGGGGGAGCTCTTAGCTATAGCTGTGAGAAAAATCCTCTCAGTTTGAGAAGAAGCACTTCTGCGCTTTTACTCTTATAAGCCAGGCCCATCATCATGTTCCTGTGTACCTTCCATGGTGCGAAAAGGTATACAAGAAGGAACACATGTTCCTGTCCAAGCACAAAACACATACTTCGAAAGCTGGCTGGACGACAGGTGCTAACAGGTGCTGGAATACATAAAATATATTGTGGTGCTTTCTCGCGTCGACCCTCTGAACTAGGAGAGAAAGAACATCACATTCATTGGCGACCATGCGCCTACCAAAAGGGCTTGGCAAATCACTTGCATGGTACCCGAAGTCATTTCCAATGCGCTGGGCTCAGTTAAACAGGTTGAACGAAGCTTAACGCTTGCTTTAGGTTCAAAAAAGGAGCTCGTCAACATTTGCTATATGTACATGATGTAGATGCTGTTTTGAGAGTCTTTGTGACATGCTTGGGCGAAATGGATGGGGCTCGCTTTGCTGGCGATCCCCAAACAGTACCAACCACACCAAGGAACCATCACAAACATCAACGGATGTTCATTGATGTTCACCAGCTAAGTCAAACACAGTATTCTGATTGGATTTCCCATTCAACAAACAAACTCCACACACACAAATTAGGAAAACTGTATACTTTCCCTTTGCCAGGCGATACGTCCTCTTGATATGTGGTCGGATCTGCCAGAGTGAATGGAAGCCCCGCGGCGGCCCATTGACTCTCGCAACAAAGGGTGTAAGGCATCTTCGAAAAACTGTACGAACAAATTCTTAAAGGGGCTGTCATCACCCTGGCACACCCCCCTTGAATATACATATTTGATCATTTCTGTGTGCGAATGTTTTTTCATCATTTTTCCTTTTTCTGGGAGTTCCAGATATTTCAAGGATCTTCACGACAAGTAGAAACCTCTCCTGGTCTTCCGCGGCGCATCCGGGACGATCTCTGTCTCGAAGAGCTCCCGCACCCCAGGGAGGTCCTGACAGGAGATGGCATGTTGGTCCATAAGACACACGCTTTGGTCGGTTGTGGTCCGACACACGCTTTGGGGATCCCCAAACTGTGGCGCAGGCCGGGTCGTTGAGATGGGTCGGTTGATGGCCATTGTTCGCTCCCGGACGAGCGTGGAATCGGTGTGATCCAATCGGTTGGGTCTCGGCTTGATGACGCCCCCCCTGGAAACCAGAGGCTAGCATTACCACCATGCTAAGGTCCATGCTAAGGGCCATTCGCTTGTCTTAGATCATCGTAGATCTGCAGGCTCCATTCCATTCCCATCTCCGAGAAATGATGACCCAGCATCTTGTTCGATCTGAGGTTTCGTGTGGTTCGATCTTTCGCACATTTTTCACACATCTATCTATCTATCTACCTACCTATCTACCTATCTATATATCTATAATAACACCCGGGCCGACCGTTGAGCCAGCTCTGCGCGCCCGCACCTTGGCTGCGCCAAAGTATTTGTATCCGCTGTGCGCCGCTAACTCAGCGCCATAGGTCTCGACATCGCGCTTGGGCGCGTTCTTGTAGTCAGCGCCACCTAAGGCTTTAATCCTCAGGTGCTGGCACGGTGCTGGGAGTGTTACAGACCAGCAGTGTGGATATGGAATGAACTGACATGAAACAAACCAGCAGTGTATCTCATATTATTCACGATCCTCATCCTCACTTATCATCGTCCGCACTTGTGTTCAATCCGCAGTTGTACTCCCACTCAACTTGTGTGGTTGATGCACCAGGGCCCATGGAACCACATGGAAACACAAAACGCTTCAAGGGTGGGATCCAGAAAGGCATGAGCACATAACAACTCCCCTTGAACATGTTGGGTCAAGTGATCAGGACGGCGAGAATCACACGACGAGAGTCACATGGTATCGCTTGTGGAATCCAGAAGCCCCATCCGAAGATTCCAGGCAGCAGGAAAAGGAACACATAAGCAAACATAATAAGCAAACACGCATGGGTGTGAATTTTATTGGAATCTGGAAACTATGAAGTGCAAGGGCCGGGGTGTCCCCCCATGTGAAACTTGAGGCCAGGGGGGAGAGGTCGAAAGCTAGCCGAATCGCACCGGATGTACTAGTTACATAGTCGGCAAAGCATGTAGGGATTACATGTTTTGGGAGGAAGGTTGCTATGTACATACTTTGCGCTAAAGAATGTAAATGTGACATCGCTGACTGGGAAGGGTACATTGGAACAACCCGGGTGCACTCGTTGGCAGGCACGAAGATGCGTGATCGGCAAATCTGGGGGGTAAATTTACCCTCCGCTTTTGTATGCCTTGAGTCGGAAAGATGGGTAAGCATTTCTGACATCATACGGACTGTACATACACTAGGGCGTCCGTAGTGTAGGAGAAGCACGGGTAAAAGGTATATGGAATAGAGTGTCTTGAGGAAATAGCCGGTGTATGGTTATTGCAAATCTGGGGGGTAAATTTACCCCCCGCTTATGTATGCCTTGTGCTGGAAAGAGGGGTAGGCATTTCTGGCATCACAAGGACTGTGCATACACTAGGGCGTCCGTAGTGTAGGATAAGCACTGGTAAAAGGTATAAGGAGTAGAGTGTCTTGAGGAAATAGCCGGCTTATGGTTATGGCAAATCTGGGGGGTAAATTTACCCCCCGCTTATGTATGCCTTGAGCCGGAACGAGGGGTAAGCATCACAAGGACTGTGCATACACTAGGGCGTCCGTAGTGTAGGATAAGCACTGGTAAAAGGTATCAAGAATAGAGTGCCTTGAGAAAATAGCCGGTGCATGGTTATAGCAAGCCTGGGGGGTAAATTTACCACCCGCTTATGCATGCATTAGGTTAGAAATAGGGGTAAACAACTTGTAACGGTGAAGTACAAGTCCTATGCAGCAAGCAGCAGCCAGCAGCAGCAGCAGCAGCCGCCTGCAGCCAGCAGCCAGCAGCAACCACCAACCAGCAGCCAGCCAGCAGCACCACGCAGCAGCAGCGCAGCATCAAGCCGCAGCAGCAGCAGCACCACCGGCAGCAAGCGCCACCGGCAGCAAGCAGCAAGCAGCAGTAGCAGCGGCGTCGTCAGCCGCAACAAGTAGCAAAGCAGCAGCTACAAAAGCGGCAACCAGCGGCAGCAGCAAACAGCAGCAGCAAGCAGCAGACCGGCAGCAGCAGCAGCACCCTTTACACCAAGCCACCGTTTACACCCAACCAACCACGTTCAACCAACCCCCTACAGGGGGCGGGGGGGGGGGGGGGGGGGGGGGGGGGTTAGCTTGATATATCAATCTTTAAGGCACGCAGCCCCTCCCACCACAACATTGCTAAAGCAAAGAAGAACTCAGCTAGCATGCTAGCTTTCGTGACAAATGCAAGGGCCGGGGTGTCCCCCCATGTGAAACAAATGCAGCGCAAGTCTCTGATCTTCCCAGTAGCCCTTCTCCCGAAGATCTTTATTGATTTCATCATTCAAGTCTCGAATGCGATGTTCACCTGACCAATGCTCAACCACTGGAAAGAACACTACTTTGGCAAGGCAGCCACGTCCTTCTCGAGAGGAATCCTCTAAACTCTAAACAGGGGTGGTAGAATGAAGAAATCCCCACACCAACCCACACACATACTGGATGTTGTCCTTCAACAGCAGGGTTCCAAACAAAACAATGGAGGCCACTTTAAGGCAGAACAAACAAATCCTTATGGAAAACCACAAAACAGTCTTTATGCACGAGCCAATGGACGAGCCAAGGGTTTTATGCACGGCGAGTGCTCATCCAATGTACATGTCAACACTAGTCACAGCGGACTATCAAGTTGTTTATATAATGGCTTAGTAAAACACACGAATTCACACAATTATTGCCCACACGTTCCTGCTGTGTCTGCTCGATCGGATAGCCTATAAGTCAAGTGAGAGGAAAAGAAAACAACGAAGACAACACCTGGACATGTACAAAGCGACTCTACAAGACATACTACAAGATCTCTATCAATCATGAAATCCTGCTGTGCAAAAAGGGTACTCGAACGATGGACAGAAAAGGGTCCTCACGTACACAACATGCATCCCTTCGATCTTCGCCTAGGGCGGCGTTTTGGATCTCTGCGATTTTCTTCGCCACCCCTCTGAGGATCTCCCCTCGCCAGTGCTCGCACTCCTGATTCATACGGCTCGGCTGGACGTGGAAGGAACGAAAGACGGGAAACGCAATAAAGGCAAGCGGCAATCAATCCGACCAAGCTGGACCATCAAGGCGGTTATATTTTATATGGTAATTCAATCGCCACTCACGATCCCCAAAAGTCACGGCGTGGGCAAACACCACCCTAAGCGAACGTTGCTACAAAGAGAACTCAGGTGGCTACCTTACAGTCCCACTTCAATCTGAAAGCAATTATTGGGAAAGATTCAAAACCTCCGAACCACAATCTGGAAGGACTTTCCTTCTTTGGATCATGAATCATAAACAACATCGCTGAAGTCAGATTGTGAGCAGTTCATTTCCCATCAGGACGGCAGAAAGAATCCTTGAAGGTCCAGCTCAGCATATTTAGCTCGATCTCACAGGCTTACAAAGAGCATCTTCTGGTTCAAGAAAAACGCTTCACAATGGATTCTCTGATTACCTGCACTGCTGCGCAAAACCTTAGATTGACCGACCCCCAGAACATGGAACCCACCGCTGATTGAATCATCACGGCTTGGCCTAGGACCTAGGACCTACCTAAATCCCTCGTGTTGCCTCTGATTTTTCAGCAAGGTTACCCTATCAACACTATCTATTGGGGGAAGTCAACAATTACTAACTACTTCAGCGATATCAAACAACAATAATAACATAGTAGCTAATTATATATATACAGTAGTATATACATACCAAATACCTACTACCATAGACCTGAGTGGGTGATCTAAATGATCTCAAACCGCCCCAAGCGGACCGTGAAACAATGAAAACGCCACAACGCGGATGTGCCGTGCTGGATCTGACCGGCCGTGTCTCCTTCACCGTGGTGACTTCGGAGGCGATCTTCGGGCGTTTGTTCTTCTTGTAAGGTCCATAGAGGGCGGTGTCCGGCAAAGCACCTGTTCCGACGCGAAAAAGGCGTGCCACCGAAGCCCAAAAGCCCAAAACCCAAGTAGCCACAGATCGAGTTTTCTGGAGTATGGACAGGAACCTCTTTTATCAGTATGTTTGGGATTCATGCTTCGCATGCGGCTTTATTACTAATTGGTGTGACTGCTTCCCGAGCTCCAATGGCCTCCCATGTAGGTGGATTTGCCCATGTTCTTCTGCATTTCCAAGTCCCTCTTCTGCGCTGTCCATCGGTTCAGCGCCGACATCGCCTTCTCCTCATTGCGTGCCATGGCTGTGGCGTCTCACCGGCCCTACGCCGGTCCCACGCGTCTCCGAGTCGGACGGCGCCACGCGTGGGGCTCCAACCCCTCCCGTTGAAGCAAAATCTGAGCCGGAAAAAGTATCGGTGTCGGGGCTCATGAGGCGGCGGAAACCATCCGCAAGCCAAAAGGACGGGGCAAGCAGTACTGATTCAGAGATGCAAACGAAGGCCAAACGAGACTAGAGGCATTGACTAGCCTGGAATAAATACTGAATGATACTGAATGCAAAATGGCTGCAAAATGGTCAAGATAGCACATTGTCATTGGGATGTTTGTGCAAATGTGTATGGATGCAATGTGATGAACTATATTATATATAGTTATATATAATATACATATATATATATAAACTGAGATGGACGTGAACAGGGTAAATAGTAAAAGTGTGTCTCTCCCTATATGTATTTCTGTATTGTTCACAAATCGGAATTCAGTTGCTATGGGCCAAGGCCCAAAGAGCCCAAGTATGATCCCATGTATATACTTTGGCAACTTTTTCAACTGACCCAGAAGCTTCACAAAGGCAATTCTCTTGGCCTACACAGCCTACACAGAGTGGTTCTTCCTCTTGTGCTTCATCTTCTGTCACACCGGGGCCACTGCTGGCACCAGGCAACTCCTTGCTCAAGGAATTCCTCAAGAGAACCTCGGGACTTTCTACAGAATCGTGCCAGCTCCGCTCTGGTCTAGTGATGCAACATATGATTCACGACTTGTTCAGTCGGGCCTGGGCAAGAACTCTCACGGCCTTCGCACACTGAGCTGAGGCCACAGCTGCTGATTGGCTCGTTAAACCCGCTTGCATCAAAGGAGTGTCCTGGATGCACCGGCACCCTCTATGTCGGGTCTGCTAATTCCAAAGGGCTCCGTTTTGTTGATGGCTCAAGAACGCACTAAAGAGCCAGTGATGAACATCAAAAGGATCGCGTAGTTGACCCAAGAATCAAATGTAAGAACCCAATGCACTCATTGCACATAAACTGAGCATTTCTCATTGTTATGAAGCAACATTGCGAACATTGAGTTAGATGTAATTAATGACTATCAATCTTACACGCATTGCAAAACATGTTGACAACATGCCAACATGCAAAAAACCCTCGGTCTGAGACCTCACTGGGGTTGAGCTGGGGATCGGGCATCCACCAAGTCATCCATGCCAACGATCTCCGCAACCACATCACGGACCTATTCAAAACGGTGAACACGGAACCAACATTCAGGGTGACTGGTGAAGTTACACATTTTCATACACACCAAACCCTTTCATACACCAAAGCATCATACGGACACTTTTTCTTGAAGAATGCACTCAGAAAACGTGACCCCTGAAATTTGAAACCAACTGCAACCAGTATATGTAGGCATCAGGTACCATATGTTGGTTCGCTCTGAGTGCTGCTACACTTGATGGACCAAATCCATCAGCATCCTACATCCGTTGGACATGCTGGTTGTATGGCCACAAACAATGCATCTGCGGTGAACACATATCAACAACTAATGGATTGATGTGGAGTGCAGGTGTCTCGAGCACAAAACCGAGGTTCTTAGGTCATAGTTCAGGAAGTATCCTCTCCATCAACCAGGGGCAGCTGCTGACACAGCGTGAGTCGGCCTGCTTCCTGAGCTCGTCTGGACTTGGGCCTGTGGACGTGGGGTCAGGCCACAGAAATGGTGGGGCCAGCTGGGTGAGAGATCTCGATTGAAGGGCTGAGGGCCTAAAGGGGGCTTAGTATGAAGCTTTCACATGTGTAAAGTAGCATGTATGTCAACCATTGTCGACCTTCTACAAGCAAGAAATCATAAACTCAATTCAGGTCAGCAAGCTCCCGGCAATTCCTGTCCGCTCGCTCGCCTGATCGAGCTTGTGCCTCCAAGCTGTCAATGTGGCAAAGGAATGCAATACAACTATGTAGCCCAGGCAGTTGCAACCACTCACTGGCAGGTGGAGGGCTAGGGGGTATGAACACACTGGTCATTTCATTGCTGACTCAACAAAAGTGGAGTCTCAACCTTACCCCTCCGGAAACCATCCCTTCGCTTGGTGTCACGTTTTGGGCAAGTGGGCCCAAAAACACCAAACACTGCCGCAAACATGGGAGGTCACACATCCCTCGCTTTCAATCAACACAGCAAGTGACTGCAAAGAATTGCCATTGTTGTCTCGACCATGCTGACCTTCATTTATGTTCCTGTCTACCATAAAGTGTTGGCAAATGTTGGCAGAATCAATGCTCGCACCAACAGCAGACTCAACGGCTCTGATGTATGGGTAGAGTCAACCCGCAGCCAAGCGGGCCATTCTCACAGGTTGGAAGGAAAGCAAACATTAGCCTGTGTTAACATTGAGTGGCCCCTCAACCACTGCTGGATGCTCATTAAGCATGTCCTAACAGCAGCTTCTTTAGCAAATCTGGTGGATGATTATGGCAAGCGCCCGCCTTTTGTTGTCGTTGCAACAGCCGTTGCCCGTATTTCCCTCCGGCCTTCCGCGCGCCCGCTGCGGAGGTGTCTTCCACCCACTCCTCCACCTAGCAGGATCCCACGACGCGCCGGAGCGAGCGTCCGGCCCATAGGTCCCACAACAGCTTGGAACAGTTGTCAAAAAACTGAGCATCAATGAACCGGAGGAGAATGTTTTGCTCATATATATATATATATACATATCTAAATATATATGTGTGTTTTTGGTGTTATTTTTTCCGTCTAAGTATTAAATGTTTGAATCCACAATGTTTTCCAGCATCTTGCCACCCAACACTTCGTGACTAGAAAACACCGTCGCTCATCAAGCAATAGGCTCCGGTCACGGAGCACACTCGACTCTGTTGTGGCCAGCTGTTACCTTGAATCCCCTCCCTCCACATGGAATTGTCCATACCCATACCATACTCTTGCCTCTGGATTCTTTTTTTCAACGTTAAACACAGTTCGAGTCCTAACGATTTGTGAAACATCTCCATCATGGACTTTTGGGGGTTGGATTCATCCCTAGTCAGCGTTCTTGCGCCCTGGGGCACACTATGGGACTCTGATAAGGGGTTCCTCTTGATTTGGCTCATTGCGAAGGAGCCCTGGATGACCTGGTTGTACTTCCCTGAAACCCACAGCAAACGCGCAGCCATCCGCAGACTGAAGCCACAAGCTACGCGCGGCACGAGCAGCGTCATGCCTCCTCTTCTTCTCCACCAGCTGACTCTACGAAGAAGGCCGACAAGTCGGTGATCCTCGGTCGTAACTGAAGGAGCGGAGCTGAGACGAGGAACGAAAAGCTTCAGGATGAGACGAGGGCCACCTCCTCGAGTATCTATATATATATATATAGCTTATAGAACAGATGTCTCACATGCAAAAAGCCTCAGTATGACTCAAAGCTTAATAGGTCTGGCTACTGAGCACTAAACAAATCTAAACAAGCTAGAACATATTGGCAAACATATCGGTATCATTGAGGAACAGTTTAACAACTTGCACCAACTGCCAATAGGTCGGTTAAAAACCCACCGTGCATCCTAGCGGTTGCACCAGTTCATCAACAGCATCTGCTTCCAAGTGAGCATGCTGAGGTCGCTGCGATGGGTAGTCGAACATCAAGGTGAAGGGAAGGCCTGCAGCCGCTGGCCGATTCCAAGGCACTTGGTGCTCGTGAACCTGTTGAGCTCGGAACACTATGTGAGACAGTATACTGTAAACAGGCCACAGAACAAATCAATCACAGTAACAAAATTCATCGTTCACAAGGTCCTGAGATGTTGTACCTCTTGGTCGGTGACCACAAGAACGAAGTAGAGTTGGGAAGCCTTGTCATGTCCAATGCCCCATCCTAAGCCTGAAGAATTATCACCCACCCTCAAATCCCATTGGTACACAACGGCGCCACCAGTTTGCTCGACGACCAGTCAGGATACGTCAAGATACAAATAGGGTCCCAACGATCCCCCTCATGTTAAATGCAACGTCCAGGAATTGGAAAATTACATACAGTAATTTACTTTGATAGAAACATCATTAGCATGTGACCCATGAACCTAGCTATCACTGTGTCTTCTTACATTTTGTGTCCTGTGTGCTCACAAGCATCCAACCCAACGCACACCGCCCACACCATCATGTATCAGACCGCTCATGACATCTCGGTGGACTGGGCATCTGGACTCGGGCCAGGAATCTCATTGGACAAAGCGTTGCGCAAAAGCACCTGAGCTGCTCAGTGGACTGACGTGAAGAACGCCCTGCAGGCCGAACTGTTCGGGCCGATGGCCGGCGCCTGAGTTTCACGACATCTGGAACAAGCCGTGGAAAAATGGCTCCTGGCCGCTGCTTTTAAATCAAAGCCGCGGCAGCTGCACTAGTGTGGTGCAGTGGACGTCTCACCCCATGGCCCCATGCACGAAAGAACCAATTCAAAACAAAGGCCCCCAGGTTCGACAAAAGGATCTGTTTGTCGAGGAGAAGGCTGGTCATACTCAAAATATGTCAGCATGTCTGTGAGTCTGTGACCCTAAGGCAAGCACCGCTGACTGACTTGTCAAGCCTGATTGCATTAATGGGGTGTCCTCGGTGCAGCTGAGTGATCTGCAAAAATGCCCAAATACAACAGCTGAGCCTGCAAAAGCTATTGCTTTTTTCAACATGGCCCATCCAGCTTGTTGCTACTTTGGACGATTTCGAGCTGGATGGACCTTCCAACGGCCTGTCGGCCCCGATGGACCTGAACCAACCTTTCAGACTCGTTTGGTGCAGCTTCTTCGGAGCCCCACATCCATTAAGGCATCCATACCAACGATCTCGGACACCACGTTCCGGACCTCTGGGGGTGGGGGGGTGAGATTTCGGCATTCTCGATCGGAATCGAAGGGAAGCTGTTCTGAGCGAACTCCGGCCATGCAAGCCATGCAGCTCAGCTTGGTGCAGTGGGGGGGAAATGAAAGAAGCTTCAATTGATGAAGCTTCCTTGGAATGTCGCAGTTGACTGGCTGACTGGCCAATTCAAGTTGCCATCACGGAACGGCTAATCGTGCCCGTGCTAGAGTCATGGTCACCTACTGAGATCTACATCTACTGTCTGACAAGCACATGCAGCTTCTGACGAAAAAATCAATGACCTGGCAACCCATACGTAATTTGTAGACTCTTGATGTATAAACTAACCAACCCCCACAGTTGGATTGAAAAACCTCTTCATATTAAGTTTGATCAATTAAGAGTCTACATTACTCTGCAGGATGCTGAAAAGCGCCTTCTGTCGTAAAGCCTCTGCATTCACACCTGATGACACAGCCAGGACTTGGAGAGACGTTTGGAGACACCAGTCAGCGCTACAGCAGTCAAAGCATGGATTAGTACATAAGGGAACAACATGGAGAGAATCACAAAAACTCCAATAAGTACAAAACCTCCTTCATTGGTACAATTCCCGGTTTACAGTGGTTGCCACAAAATTAGAGAAGTCTTCCAATAGCATGTTTCAGGAGGCTTCTTTGTTTTCTGACCCTTAGACTACTTCTGAGGGCTGCACTGGTCTTTCGCTTGCGCACCAGCCGCATCTGCAAAGGTTGACGCAACCGTGCAACACTATACAGTAGGCGATTCGGCGGATCTTTCCACGCACAAACGTTCCTTACTGCGGAGTGACTGATTGCCGGCCATACAACAGTCATAGGGCACAATTATAGGTAAAACGTACATATGTTAAAGCACCAATCACGATGGCACGCCTTTCCAGAGATGCTCACCGCACTCACAGGGTTGTCTATTGCATCCAAGGTCGCCTGGCCATAAGAGAGGGATCACTCAAGCAGCTGTGCACTCTGGTCCTTTGGAGGGTTCGGATCCCATGTGCCTGTTCACATCAAAACTCCATGCAATGCATACCACTTCCCAATTTGTGCCAAGCACAACCAAATGAACAATTTGTGGAACCTTTGTCCTTCCATCTCACTGCGCTTTTCATCAACATGCCCAAGTTCTTGAAAACAGCTGAGAATGGTGTCGAGTTCTGAGTTTTGTGTCCTAAAAGGCATGATAAGGCTCGCCCGAACGTCCAAAGAATCCCCTGCGTGCTGCCGTATGCTGCGGCCTTGGCGAGGTCTTGTCCCACATAGTCCTTGACCTCCTGTGGAGCCCAGCAAACCCGCCCCGAAGTTCTGGAACTTGTTCGAAAATGTACACGGGACACGGGACACTCTCTGAAATTATCATGGAAGTGGAGAATAGGCCCCTGGAAGACACTTATTCTCTACGAAACAAAGGGTGAACTCCGCTTCCATGTTAATTATTCCTAGGAGTGTAGCGGTGCAGCCATCATGAAACCTGGAAAAGACTGGTCTGAATCATTCTGAACCATCAAAGCCAAACAAGCTCATCAGGTCAGGCTCTTTTGACATTTTGTCGCCACGATGGGCACCGATGCTACACGTGGCTTCAATCTCCAGCTCCTTAGTGCATTCAAAAGGCCCATCTTCAGGTGGCGACACAAAGGCGCAGAAATTGCACGAAATTGCTTGAAGAGTAACCATACTGTATGTATGCCAAAGCTACATTCAACATCACAAACATCAAAGTAGCGTCCAAAGTCCAGCGCCCCCGGAACAACTATTGGACTCCTAACATGCAATCGATCGTTATGCATGTCGAAATATTTCAAAGTCTTGTATCGGCAGTGCTGAGTTAGAATCATCTGCGCCTTCGTGATCATGGTACGCTCAGTTTGCGCAGTCAGCCCAGTCCTCAAAGAGGTAAAGAGCATTGCCTCAAGCGATGCCAGCTGTTTCCGATTGTTTACGTCAGTCCAAGGCTCGCCGAGGCGAGTTTACTTGACCTAAAAGCATGTTGGGTAACTACGATCAGTTTTCGCCGCGTGTTCTTGAAATTGCACTGATGTTGCATTCTGAATCTTGAACGCAGTTGAGTATAGTTGAGTACTGTTGAACAAACCTACGTACGTTATCATCCGTCCATGTCTCGGCTCGCCTTACTACTTGCCTCATACGCGCAAGAAGCAAATAACTCGATCCTATTTCCAAATTTACGGCACGGCTCAGCGTAAACTATATTGTCTTGCAAAACTGCCTAGTACCAGTACCTGCACACCACCTTTCAATCATTCTTTTGCTCAAGGCGAGGCAGCTGCTGGGACAATCATGGTTACGTATGGAATCACAAGTCCAATATGGATCAATATGGTCCATATGGGCCCTGCCCACCCTGGAGGGTTCTGGAGCACCGGCTGGCGGCTTCTTTGGCTGCATCGGTTTTGCCCATGGCAATGCACCTAGTGGGATGCTGGAATGCCTTGAGGGCAGTAAGCTGATTATGATAATTGCTTAACCCTCACGTGCCTTAAAGTGTGTTGATTGCTTGGAGATCATGAGACGAAAACAACACCTGAGTGTCCCAAACCAACCTCTTTGCTGAATGCAAAGGTGCAGGTATTCATATGCCCGTGACCTATTATCCAGAAAACATGTGTCGATGCCAAAAAGAATGCACTTGTTGCTAACAGCCAATCCAACGCTCCCTGATCTGTCATCAAATTGAACAGCGTGATCAGAAAACCATTGACGTCAGCCAACAGTCGATCTGGTGAGTATCTATCTAGTATGTAATAATAACATACATGTATTATGCAGACACACATAAACCCATATATTATAAATTGTATTCCACCAGCAACCCTGCACCTGCTCAAAAGGAAAGGAACCCCCTTTTGACATGTTAATCGAATTTGGTGGGTTTCCCATGGTCTTCCGTTCTCAACAAAACCAAGTGTGTTCACCGGGCACCGTCGTTGTTGTTTTTCTCAGGCCCTCGTGTCCCCTGTCCCCTGCTCAAAAGGGCGCGAGTTGGCTGCCAGGACCAATGCGGTCGCCTGAGGGGTCGCCGGCCGTTCGGCCAATCTCGGTCAAAAGCCTCCAATGGACCGAAAAGAGTTTGAGGGTGTTACAAGTAACTTGAGCTGCTTCCGCGCCCAACAACACTCTGAGAATCCAAACTAAATTGTCCATTGATTCATTAACAATGGGGCCCCTATGGTGCGACCTGCTACATGATCTCAAGACACACATTGTCGAATCATGTCGCATCTGCAATCATCTGCAAATCTATCTGCACAGCGCTTCTTTCATGTATGCCTTGAATTATGGGACACATCCCTTCCTGACACCGTTGCAACACAAATGCACAATTGTCTCATTGGGAGATCTCGCGCAGATTCACTTCTTTTCGAACTGATGTCATCCGCTTTAATTGCCATGTCGTCCCACAAAGGCGTGTGCATGATGTTTCCGCAGGCTTCTATGACTTCTGGCTGGAATACGGAATCCGCTACAAACTAATAACCAACAGGTTCTATCCCGCCAAACCCCTTATGGATGAATGATACCGTAAAACAGCCGCCAGCCTCAAGCAGTTCAATCGAGAGTTGGGCAATATTACGACCAAATTTGCTGTTGGTTGGACCGTTGCACATGCTGAATATATAATTCGGTCATGGGTCGTTCTTCTATGGAAATAGTTGTTTGTTTACGCGGATGGCTGCATTCTGCCTTTTGGGCCCTACCCTTACTTTGATCTCTATGTATATATGTGCGTGTGTGTGTGTGTGTGTGTGTGTCGTGTGTGCACGTGTCTGGTATGTGACGGTATGTGGGCATTGATGTTTTATTGGGGTTTCTATCAGCGACCACCTGCGTGTGGGCCCCGGCCTCGGTCAGTGGCTGACCTTTTGCCAAGCTGGCAGCAGCTTTGGCCGCAGAGCGAGCTGCCTGGCGGACAGTCTTTGCAGTCTCGCGTGACTTCGGGCACATGCTCTACCGAATCATACGGAAAACGGTCTTTGTTTCTGGGAAGTCGTTTGGAAGGTGAGCAACCAAAAAAACACCAAAAAAACTTGAGAGAGGACGGGTTGAACGAAAGGTAGCAGGGAATGACAAGTAATCCGGGACTTTGCAGACTACCGTCATGTTTGGCCAGTTTGAAATCTCCAAAGCCGAAACAGCCCTTTCCGACACAATCTGTCCAGGTTTTTGGCAATTTTTAGACCATTTTTGAAGCCTACATACTTCAAAAACCAGCAGTTTTTATGCGTTTCTCTGCCGAACCGCCACACAAAAAAACCTGTAAATAGCGTGGTTTGAGGGCACTCTTGAAGACTGGAGGAGCTCAAAACACTAGTATTTACGGTGTTTTGTGGCCACTTTGAAGCGTACATAGCCCAAAACCATCGCAACTTATAGGGTTTTGTGCCGGGAAGGTGCACAAACCCGTGCAAATACCGTCGTTTTGCGCCATTTTGACGCCTCCAAAAGCCGAAAAAGCAATTTCCGACAAAATCTTTCCATGTGTTTGGTCATTTTCGACCATTTTTGAAGCCTAGACACTTCAAAAACCATCGGTTTTTACGAGGTTTTTGGCCGGACAGCCACAGAAAACCCTGTAAATTGCGTGGTTTGAGGCCACTCTTGCAGACTGGAGGAGCTGAAAACACGGGTATTTACGATGTTTTCTAGCCGTTGACAAAGAACCGCGCCAGGGTGGAGTTGAAAGGGGGGGGGCCCGTGGCTTGGACTGTCGCATAGTTCCTAACAGTCCATCTCTCGGGTGCCCCCCCCCGGGCCTCTAAAATGAAATGTCGGAGGGCGATTCTCAGTGAGATGGGTGTCCACTCTGGTTATAATTCATTTTTGCCAAAGCAAAAGGAAAACTCAGGTAGCGTAACCGCTACCTTTCATGATAATATGAAACATGGGATGGACCAAAGCTACTACCAAAACTCTATACCTTTTTGGGGGCCAAAAGGCATGGTCACCAGCCCTTTTCGGCCAAACAGGTCTTCTTTTCACGAGCTTTTGACGCCTAAAAGGTCCCCGGGATCGGCTTTACATGGGCGTCTCCTCGACTCGCCCTGATGAGCGACCCTTTGTATCAAAGGGGTGTGAGGACCAACCCATATGTATGTTATACAATATGTCTGCATGTAATTATGTTTCAATGACCTCTGTTTGGGCCCAAACTTTTATTAGTTGTCTTTTATGTTTGGCACCATCCCTTTGCCCTGCATAGTCAACATTGTCTCGATATGCTGCATATTGCTGCATTATAGACACTACGAGTACCCATGTGAAGTGGCGGTGGTAGCCACTGACAAACCTGCTTAATTACGCCCCCTTGGAACGAGTATTTAACCATCTTCACCCAGTGAGAAACCCGCAGGGCCCCACAGTGGAGTGTTGCTCGGCAAGCAAAACTGTTGCCAAAGCACACAAAAAAGAATATACTAAAGCTGCAAGAATGAGGTTGACTGCAACAACAACAGCCTTGCTTCCTGCCTGCTTCTCACCAACCAGAAACTGAGTCTGGGAGAGGGCGCAAAGGGCGGAGATGATCAAGTCTGACCTGCCATTGTAGCTGAAGGGATCCAGGACACAAATATTTGAACCTCAAGCAAGTTGAATCATGACGAACCAAAATCGTTTTTGGCTTGGGAGAATGTTGGAAAACGTAGGGATCCACCATGAAACACGCATTCCTATTGAAGTGGCAGCCCATCTGCCATGTTTGGGTACGCACATGGGCCTATGTACAGTGTGTTGAGATATTGTCGTGGTTGGGCCGTACCCAACATGCACCCCCGTTGGCCGCTGCTGTCTGCCTCTGTTGGCGCCGGGCCAGGGCCACTGCTCTCTTGGCAGCCTCGCGGCGTGTTCGAAGGACAAAGGCTGGTTTGTACGTCTCCTTTTGGTGGTCTTGCATCACAGTCATGAATTTTATGTAAATACACCACGGTCAAATGTCCACACCATGACATTAGCTTAAACTTAAGAATTGTAAAACCATATGAAAGGCTTTCAGGTGTGGAAATCTGACGGCAAAATAGTATAAATAGTATGACGATGTATGACATATGAAATGTTGAGTTGTCTTTTTTCATGCTACAGCAGTCAAGAGTCAAGAGACGCAACTTTCACGTAAGTATACACTGGTGACAAAAGGAACCTCTGAGGGAGGAAAACAGGTTTCCTCAACATTTGCATTGTCCCTTTAGTATCTTCAATGTTGTTTACCTCTTGACCTAAGAAATCTTCAATCATGGCCAAGGCTGCTTGCTGGATGGATTGCAAGTTCCCGGAAGCTGCTGATCTGCAGGAGCAAACCCCTTACTGTACTCTACCTGGATCATATTTAATTTGGCTCTAGACTCTAGCCTTTCATTTTTTTCCAGTTCCAGGTCTTAGCAGAACCAACATAATTTCTTTCTTGCCCTTGGGGAATCAGCCACGTCCATCACAATTTCGACACCCAAACAAGGTCTTTGAAGAACCTATTACACAGCATCGAAGCTGAATGCTCTATACATGGCATACTTTCAAGACGGTGAGTCACGTTGCGGACACTGTCCAAAGCAAAAGCTTGACCAACCACAGCTGGAAGCTCCGCCAATGCACTGTACCACGCATGTCAGTGCCACTCTGCACTTCCCCGTTTGCTCTGGGCTACCAGTAGCCAGTTCAAACCTCAAGAGTGCATTCTTCAATTGTCAGACTTCCACTTCCTGAACCCTTTTCTCTTACATGAACACGTTCGGACGAAGCCACCGTGACTCAACACCGCCTTTCGGTCCCATCGAGCCACCGTGTGCTTCCGTTAACACGGCCCCGCCAGTGCGCGGCACCTTCGCCGCCAGTGCGCCCTGCATTTGGAAGGTGTCGCTCTTCGGCTGCATCGAGGAGACCTCCAAGAGGCCCATCTGTGCCTGGCGCAGCGTCAACACATCCGAGCCGCGGTGTGGCGTTGTTGTCACGGCGAAAGGCGAAAGGCGAAAGGTACACTGAAGGGATTAAAATCATATGCTCATACATCGAGACAGCGTTGTAGATATCTATATTTATATCATATCTAGAATCTATATCATATTAAATTGATTTCACATGTACTATCGAACTCATTGTAAACCTGAGGATGCCCTCAGTTTGTCTTTGCAGGCTGTTCCCATGAACACCGGTCTTCCGGGCTGGACAGCGAGCACGACAGCTGTTCTGCCTGCGCCAAGCTGATGTTAAGACCTTGGTGGGCATCTTCCTGTGAATGGATGATTTAAAAGCAACACCATCACACACACACACCACACCATGTGCAACAAAGACATGGTAATACATGAAACGCATGGTGACATGTGGAATTTCATCATGTTCCTTTCCTTCGGGTCTGAACAGAGTTAATTGATCTGATGTTTGCATATTTCACTTGCGGTTTATCGATTGAGAAGTGCGGCCACTATACATCTGTCGCAAAGGCACCAACATTGGACCTAGCATAACAGGTCTCAAGATTCGACTCTCACATCTCTTGGCAGCTCTTCTCCATTCTTTTCCTGCCCCAATCTCGAACACAAAATCCCAGCCATTGGAGGCCACACTGGCTTCGGTCACCACGTCACCCAATGCTTCGGCCAACGTCAAGGCCTGCGTGAGCTGCAAATGTTTTAGTTGGGAGCACCCCAAAAGGCCCTCATTTAGGGCGACAGCTTGTTGCAACTGTATAACTACTTACTTAATACTTCATCTTGCTTGATCATACTTGTACTTGTTAGACTTCCCCATCCAGCGTTTCCCAGCAAGCCTTTGGGGTACTGACTCTCAAAATCTCTGTAGCTCTACTTCTAGCTCTCTCTCCCTCCCCCCCGTCCATCGTCATTAGAATCCTGATCGGCCCCAGCCCAGCTATCTTTTCGTTGATCCCAACCATTGTGACATGTAATGACTTCATCCTCTCGGGGGGGAGGCAGGGCCTGGCAGGGTGGGGTTCTCTTCTTCAACTCGGGTGCATCTCAGAGCCCTACCGGTGTGTAAACACCGGAAGTGGCAGGTGTTGGGTCAAGAAACTGCCCCAAAGTGCACCATCACTGAGTTCATATTGGTCATATTGTGGATCAAATCGACCACCTCAGGGCCCCAAAACCATGTCCACTATACATATATATGTTCCTGTTCAACCACTGCTTTCTGATTCTAACCCGTAGCCACATCCGATTCTTTCTTTTCATCGTCACAGTGTCGCCCCGATTGGCCGGCCTTCTCGAGTGCCGAGGACATCTCTGCATACCGCATGGCCCTGGCATGGACCTCTTGGCAGTGGGCGCATGTTCCCACATTGCAGCAACGATGGATACGGACATGAGGACGCACCCTGCATCTATAGAACTAAGATACTTTTAGTTACTTTTAGTATATATAATGATGGAATCTTGACAACCCCTGCGAACCACCTAACTTATTAACTTTTAGAATTTGTACTGTGACTGCCAAAATGTTGCCCTACTTCTGGACAATAAACAAACACAGGTCGGGATCGAAACCACAATTTGTTTCCCCAGACTTGTATGTGTTACTAGTAGCGATGCCCTTGTTACTAGTAGCTTCTTGCTACTAGTAGTACTGCCAGGTGCCAGGAGCAAGTATACTTGTTCCTAGTATATATAGCCTTCCCCTTTCCACCTTGCGGTCAACATCTAAGGACCGGGCATCTGCAGTGATCTGAAGTGCGGACAACTCACCCATCCTCAGAGACTGTGTGACGTGTCGGACGCCGGGGCTCGGACGCGTCGGATGCGGTGTGCCCTGGCGTGGACGGGTGCCCTGGCGTGTGAGTGAGCAGCTCGAACAAGCGCAACCTGTTTTGAACAGTTTTGCCTTTCGCGCACCCTGCACAAGTCCATAGTTCGACCACCAAGAAGCACCATTCGGTGCTGGAGCTTTGTGAGACCCAACCGGCCCGGCGGCCAAAACTGAAAATCGGTTTGCAGCTCAACCATGGTAGGGAGCTGACGATCTACGAATCGATGCAAAGCGGCCCAAGAAACCTCGCTGCGGTGCCTTGGGAACAGCAGCTTGTGCCTCCAAGGAATCCGCATAGAGCGGAGGCTTCGCCTCAAACTCAGAGCCCTCATCCTCTTCATCTGACTCTGGTACCGGTGCCTGAAAGCTGAGCCGGTCGGGCATCAAAGTGCCAAAGCTCGCGCGGCTGGGCTGCACGGTATCGAAGCTCTTGCGCTCCGGCACCATGGTGCTGAAGCTCCCCCGGTCCGGCACCAAGGTGCGGAAGCTGGAACGATCCGGAATCAGGGTCGCAAAGCTGTCTTCCCGACCAGCCATGGTGGGACTGGAGCCCGTTCTAAGGGACGAGACCAGCGTTTGAGCGGAGGCCAAAGGATCTGCTTGAGGAGCTGAAAGAGGCTCCGGACCCTCAACACCATCAGTGATCTCGTCTGTGACGGTGGGCGTGCAGCAGCCACATTGCACAAGTCCCATCAGGCTAGAACAATGCCAGCACAGCGAACTGAGAGGTACCAAATAAGAAAGTGTTGCTTTACCAGTCAAAAGTTAGAACCCCTATATACTATCCCCCAGTGCATATTGGGGTCTGGCAGAACGTTTTTCCCAACCAAATTGGTCTCTTCCTGTATACAGTTTCAGCTCTAAACCTCACTTGCGAGCTAGACAATTCATGCTCCTAGAGCCAATGGACAGGCGTCACATGGTGGCGTGTCTAATCCTCAATGACGTGCCAACTTTACTACTCCCAAGGACTGATCATGTGCGATCATTGAGCTGAGCAGTGGCAGCCTTTTCCGCAATTTCCCGTCCTGGCTCTCCACAGTCTGTCTTCTTGGTTTCAACTTCGGACTGCCAACAGATCGATGTGATGCGTCCTGAGAATCCTTGAAGCTCTCCAAGCAAGCCAAGGGCGGTTGTGGAATTCCATCACGGCTCCTCTCGATCATGGCATTGGCTCGGCCGAAAGAAAAGATCGTCTGGCCACCGTCAACAAACAGTTCACCCACGTAACTTGATCAATAGAAACCATATTCTTATGACCCACGGTTCAGGTTGAGGATGGCGCATTGGTGTTTGAAGCATCTGGTGAGGCACCTCACCCAGGGCGTGTTCCTTTGTGGGCGCCCGGGTCGACACTTATATATAACTAGAAATTCCTGAAATTCCTAGGAAGAATGGACGAAACATGGACCAAGCAACGACCTATATAATTAGGTTCAATGGTTTGTACAGCCAGCTAGGTGTCTGCTGAGGATGAGGGTTCAGGAGTTCAGGCTAAAGGGGACCAGCAATCGAAATATATAGAAAAAATACGAAGACATTAGCTGCATGGCAGTCCTGAGTGTCGTGTCGTGCGATGAAGTCAAGGATGGCCGCGGCTGCTTTGTTGGTACACTTGGAGCTGCGGAGCAGGTGGTCTCCACCTGCCCAAGCGGAGAGAATTCCCTCCCCAGGGCGCAGTGCAGGCTTGTGGGCCCCAACGGGATTCAAGAGGAGCATACCAGGATAAGACCCAACATGCCATGTCTTCTCACTCTGCCGTGCGTGTGTGCTTGTTCAGTGAGGGGCACACCCGCGAATCAAAAAACACGACTGGCAACCTCTGTCCGATCATCACCCCCATACCACCAGTCATCCCTCAGTATTCAAATGTATATAATAGTATATAACTTGGGCATGCCCATTCCCATTCCATGTAACAACGGATGGTGATGGTTAGTAAAGGCCTTCTTCAAAAGAAAACACTAGTCACTTGCTTGCTTACGACTGTTGCAGGGTAGAAATGGGACACCCCGCATTTTGATGTAACCTAACCCCAGCACCCTAAACCCACCCAAAACAATCCCAAACATAGGACCTCTCCACCCGGTGCCGTGTGTTTCTCGCTCTCTATCGCTCCTCCCGAAAACGCCCGAGCTCTTCGCCTTTGATGATCACCATCTCCTTGGGCTTGGCCGCCACCCGAAACAATTCCTCACCGTTCCTGGAGCCGACACCACCAACGACGGAAACATGAGGCCAACAAGACCATCCACAGATCTGGAGGTCTCATGATATTAGACACTTTGTGTAATTATATGGATTATTCTGATTATATAGACTAATGGAAAACACTAAAGCTTTGAAGCGCCACCCTGTTCCGGGGGCTTACCTTGAGGGCCACCTTTTGGTGCGAGAAGGTTGCTAAACATACATGGCTATGCAAACCACACCTGGTCAATCAATGGATGGGTTTAGTCAGCAAGGCAACATCAGTTGCGACATCTGACGGTCCGATCTAGGAATCTAGGGTCTATTGGTGCAAAGAAAAAGTAGTAGTTTACAACATCTTTAAAAAAAAAATAAAAACAATAAAAACATGTTAAAATAACTTTGAACATCTAGGAATCTTCCAACACAGTTTTTAAGCATCAGCCATCAGCCATTGGGGCCAGCTCTCCACGGCCCAAGGCTCTCCAAGGGAACGTTTCGATCGCGATCTCCGTGCAGAATCAGCATTGGTGTAGAATTCTGGCTCACAAAGCCCTTCAGATCTAAGGAGAGGAAGTCATCCCCTCAGATCTGACTGCCAGGGAGGCAATGGAACAACTGGAAAACTGGATGTTTGTTGGATCATCCTCAGGCAGAGTAGTTGTATTGTGCACTTGAATCTTGAACGAGTTTAACCTGGTGGCATGAATGTTGATCATTTCCAGTTATATAATTAGTGTATATATATATATTATAGGGCATGTCCGAGCATACAATGGAACAATAGCCAGATAATAGTCAGTTCTTTGCTGCCGCATGACCATGCCAAATAAGTTGGAGTGCAATTGGAAAGTTCTTGTTGACTAAATTATGCACAATTAAATGTATTAAATGGGTTTAATTATGTGGTTTATCTTATATGTGTACGCTTTATTTTGACCAACCCCACCCACTCAATCAATGGATCACAAAAGGGCCTACAAACCAAATACTCCTCAGCATTCCTCAACAATCTCCACAAGCTGAGGTCGCCTACGCACAGGCTGCAACAAGAATCGGTGCCACTGGCTGTCATGAGCTCCCCCCAAAGTTGATGGATGTTCATGGATCTGCTCCAGCTAGAAGCGCGCTTCACTGCATATATAGTCATATAATAGGCTCCTCTGTTAGGACATCATAAGACAACCTAGCTCCACAGGACATCATCCAACGAAGCTCCAAGATGCGGTAGGTCACAGAGAGCGGAATGGCACATTTGCTCCATACATCCTGGCGAATCGCTGGATCCGTGGATATCCATGGGTTCGTTGCTTTGGTTTCCGACGAAAGGGGTGGGTCAGCAGGACGCCAAAATCAATGGGTGAGCTGAGAGACCACGGTTTCACCACAGAAGGCACGTCAAGTGTTTTCTTTTGCAGCATCTTTGGCTTCACATTGTATTGACAAAAATCATGAGGAAGTCTCTGAAAAATCCAACGAAATCCAATCAATTGTTGAAGGTCCATTTTATTGGAGTTCAATCCATTCCGAGAGTCCCAACTGAATATCACCGCCTAAACTTAAAACCCGACGAATGGCTTGTGGGAGGAGCTGGCTGGTCCCATTGAAGAGGAGCTGGCTGAGCGGGTCCTGAGTCTTCCCCTCAACTGCCTCTGTCGGGCTGCATGCACTGCCGGGGTTAGAAGCTGACTGTGGCAGCCAGAACCTCGGAAACAAATGGTCCTCACAATGGCTAGTGAACCACTTGATGTTGGCGGCATTTTGTTAGCTACTCCGAAAGTGATGAATGATACCCTGGCAGGGCACTACACATGACAATATTGACAATAAATATATATATATAAATATGCATATATATATATACTGTCTATCTCTCTCTCTCTCTCTCCTGTCTTTGTATGGAATTCGTCCCTGACATACTTCGGCAACAGGAAGTACTGAATCACACCGTCACAGCGCTGTCAATCAAACAAACACCGACGACACGACGACAGGCATCAACAGAAGTACTGTAACATGCTCATGACTCATGACCCACGACGGCATCTGCAGGATCCACCAAATCCATCTTGCGATTGTTAAAAATACCTCGAACAAAACTTCCGAAACACAAACACACACACACACACATGCTCAATCCTCATCCCCGGTCAGACTGATCAAAACACCCGTCCTCCAAACAGAATGAAACATATCCGCTCTTCGTCTCCTACCCACAGTCCCCTGGGCATCCTGCAACTCCCGACATGCATCTCCCAACACCAGCAGCGGGTCTTGCCGCTAAGCAGCTCCTTCCAGCAAAAGCCGTCGGATTCAAAGGATGCCAGCTGCGACTCATCGAAGTCATAGTGAAGGCCTTTCCTCATCTTTTGGCATAGACAAAAGAAGACTGGAGGGATGCAGGCAATGTGCCAAACATGGAGGTTAATCGAAACTGGATTCCTGGATGTCTTCGTTTCGCTCACCTCATATTCATGCAATGACCAGAAACTGCCTTCCATGGCTCCAACTTTGAGCACACGGGAACACCAACAAGTGAGACAATCATGTATACAAAAGAATCCAAAAGACCTACATCCTTAAACACATCAACTGCTATCAAACCAGACTTCAAATCCACCAACTAGGAGGCTTCCCACCTTCACATAGACATTCATAGACATTCTACCCCCATCCGTCCTAACAGTCACACCGTCCAGCCAGCGCTCTCCAAGTCCACCAGCCCAGCGATCGCAGTGATGGTGAGCTTCGTGGTTTTTCCTCGAAGCCTGGGCGGGTGCCCGCCGGTGAGTTGTGGACCAAGGACAATTGTGACATGAGGTGGGTGTTCAACACCGATCCACACCAGGACCTTCAAAGAGGTTTTCAATGAAGGTCCACAAGTAGTGTGTATTCCAAGATAGAGGCCCCTTCGAAGGTGCTAGGCATTTCTTGTGTATACACAACCCTTTGATGCGTTCAAGAATTCCATTCGCAACACGCTGGTCTTTTGGAGCGCTTTGAGAAGGACCTTTGGAACAACTACGATGGCAAGACTGTGTTTGGTGCATGAGGGCTCCACGATGACTATGGAGGCTTGCTTTAGGTGGCTGAAGGCAACGCAAGCTGGCGGCTTGAGAGCCAAGCGATGAATCGATCTTTAAAACACATGTTAATGAAAATCATATGAACATCATATCTATAATGTTATAATGTCATGCTGTTCAATGAGTTTTTTCAATCACAGGCGGACATGTCTTGAAATTGCCTCAAACATGTCCATCACCTTGGAACGAACGCGCCACTCCAGCGGAAATCGACTGCAAAGAGGGCGTTTCTCTTCCAAGAGACCAAGTGAACCGTTATGAACCGTTGACCTTTTGGGGAGTCTGCTTCCAGATGAGAGCAAACTGAGCTTTACAGAAGGAACCACTAAACATACCCAGTGTTTTGAAGGCCTGCCAATAGCTGCCTGGCAGCAAGCTGGCAACAATGGCACCAGTGGAAATCCCGATGACATGGATTGGCCAAAGCTTGTCCCGTCGCAAGTACTCAATGATGCATAGGGCATCCAAGACCTGGCAACGACTCAGAAAACGAAGCAAACCGACCCGAAACGTCCAGCCATGGCATGGCCAAAGCGGCCGCCGCTTGCGGCGTCACATCGACGCCCACATCGGCGTCCGTACCCGCGGCATCCTCAGCCCCTGCCGCGGCACATTCCCTTCACCCCAAGGTGCACCTGAAAAATCCGGAAACGGCGGATTGTGGATGGATTGTCATGGATTGTCTGCACTGTCAACTTAGAAGTTTGAGGATAAATTATGATCAAAGATGCTCCAAAATAGTGTCTATACTTAGTCTATGCGCCTCTATCATCCTCACCCCGGCCTCTCGGCTGACCGTTTTCTCGTAGAAACTCACAGTATCGTCAGAACCTGAAGGATGCCGGTAGTTCAGCGCCGGTCATGGCACGATACCGATGACACCTGACATGCTGACATGGCCCAGGCATCCAAACCGAGAACGAGAAAGTCCAAGTTGCCACAGGAAGAACTAACATGAACAAACACAATCCGACCACCCAAAGACACGTTCGAACGCATACGTCCTTCATGAAGCACCGGTTCAACTTCGGACCGGTGACTCCGCCGCGCCGAAGCACCGAGGCGCCGGGTGTCCCAGCAAAGTTGAAGGCCACGAAGGCACTCCGAGGCCTTTCGCTCAAGAGCCGCTCGGCGAGGCGTTGGGGCAAGCGCGGGTGAATCTGCCCGTAGTGGCTCGACTCGATGCCTGCTCGGTGCGAGTGTCGACACCTGCTCTGGGTAAGATGAAATAGCGGCTGAAACCGAAGTCTGACGTTGGAAAAACCATGCAAGAAATGCGGCACAACTTGGTCCATCTTGGTACAGCTCTTGTAACAATGGGGCAGGTTTCCGACCCTTTAGGGGAAGAAAAGTCTCAAACAGGAAAATGAAACGATCAAAGTTTCACCTCTTCAAATGGACGAGGCTGTTGGGGCCCTGATCACATGTCAAATGTGGAGGCTTCCAGGGAAAAACATACACAGCAAAATACATTGACATTCTTTGGCTCTATCTATATATATATATAATCTGAATCTCTGTTCATGAGAAACGTCCTTTTTATCATGTGAATTGTCCCTGTTTCCTGTGTGAAAACAAGAGTTTAGGTATTACAGTGTGTTGTTGTCTGAGGATATCTTTCTGAGGATATCTTTCTTGAATGAGGGGCAAGCCACCTCTCGTTGGAATGACGGGCAAGCCACATCTTGTTGGAATGAGGGGCAAGCCACCTCTGGTTAGTTTATAGGATCAATGGCAAGGTTCCTGTCAATATTTTCACCTCCTAAAAAAAAGCAGGCAACTAATCAGGGGCAAGCCACCTATAGAATGAGGGGCAAGCCACCTCTAGTTAGTTTATGGCAAGATCAATCAGTGTTGAATTATTTAATAACAACCATAGAGAATCAATAAAGTTACTACTTGTGAAATACAGTATTGGTATGGCCCAAGCAATACAAATCCAGGCAACCTCTTGATTACTTTTGGAAGATATCCTCAGACGACAACACACTGTAATACCCAAACTCTTGTTTTCATACAGGAAAAAAAAAAGGACAATTCTCGCGATAAAAAGGACGATTCTCGCGAACAAAGATTTCTGCAGAATAAAATAGTACGTAGGCATTCATTAACATGGTCCAGGAAATTCTGGACCGAAAACTTCACTGGCTCAGCCTCACGCGAGACTATCACTGGCCGGATGCGAGACTACCGGTCACCGGTCGGTCCCGCATGCTTTGAGCGCGCGCGTTCCAACGAAGGTGCGATGGTCCAAGCTCTGATCCGGAAAGCCGTGCAAATAGAGAAAGTACCTCTCAGGTGGACTCTGATCCTTAGCATCAACAAAACGTGGCAAGGGTGATTTTGCTGAACATTGTAACAACGAGTCCTCGAGTCCTCCCCAAATCAATAGCTGAAATGAATGCAACATGAAGCTCCTTGGACTCTTGCAAACCAATTTCATAACTCATCATGGTTCAGAAACCATGAACTCTACAGACTCTACAGGGAAAGAGTTCGTTTGACTGCGCCGCGCGACGCCCAACCCCACGCAGCGCCCACGAGCCAGCTGTCCTCGTGCTTCCAAATGCAGGTCAGCAAAGTGGCTGCCTTCCTTGCATGGCAAACGGCTGAGGCCGTCTCACAAACACGTTCCCCAACCAATTGCTTGGACATTAGCAACTCCTTATGCAGTTTAACGCAACTCTAATCATAGTGATTGGGAGATTTGCTGTGTGCTTGAGAGGCTTGAGAGGGGTAACCCCGCCTCATTGCAGCTACAGTGCATGGCAAGCATCTTTCAGGCGATTGCATGGAGCCATAAACTAAAGACGCATAAACCTTAATAAAACTTGCCTACTGACATGGGGGTACCTTGTGCTGGCAATGAGAGAAGGCCTGGCACTCATTTCAATAAAACCACTGCCCATGGCCTGCTCTCGTCAGTTGTCTTCATTGAGTCGAGTGTTAGATGAAGGGGGCCATACCACGTGATACTTGGAGTGGCACTCGTACATGACCACGTAGATACTTGGAGTGGGACACCTTCATTTCCTGAACTCACCGGATGGTGCAAACCTCAACAACTCAGTGCTCACCTGAACTTGTCCTGATCAGGTCATGCATGGTTGCTGCCCCCCGTAGGAGAAAACAAACTCGCGAACATGGCTCTGGCTCTGTGACAAGAGTTTCAGGTCCCACCCTGAACACCTCCGAAGTCAAACATGGACTCTGATAGTGGGACCCTAAAGAACTGACCCAACAGTTCTCAGGGTCCAGAATGCGAAAACTCAAGAGTATTGAAACGAAACCTGCAACTCGCAAGGTCCTTTTGTTATCTTTTGTTCCATTCTCCACATTACGGTACCTTCGGTTCAACCTTCGGGCCTTAGGACCTTCTGCATCTTCCCACACCCCGCGGAAGATGTGTGGTCTCTGCCCAGCCGCCGGCCGCAGGGCATCGAGGACACCCGATGAACCTCCTTCACCAGCGACACCGCGGCGTCACTCGCCACGGCGGCCGCGGCGACGGCGGCCGCTCGGAGGCGCCGGCGGCAGGGCCACAGCAGCTCGTCACGCCACATGGACCGCGCATAGCGGGTTGGTCCGTGGGGTGACTGGCTTTGTCTGAATTTCCAGTGGTTTCAGAGATGGCACAGCCCCCAAGACTTTTTATAGATAGGGGTCCATATAAAGCACCTTTGGGGGATTTGGGGGGATTGTGCCTTCTACTCTGAACCCACTGTAAATAGACATTGTTATTGTGTTGTGAAACGGCTCTTAACTAGTTCCATGCTGGTTAATTAAAAGCCAAACACACCACAACGATCCTTGAGCTGGAACTGCCTGGCACAGCAAACAGGGACCAACAACACAAGCATACAACCGATATGTCGACACAAGGCAAACAATTCAACTCTTGTCAGGGCGAAGCTTCTGCCTTGACTGTGGTCAGTCAGTCACCTTGTGTGAAGTGCACTGCTGATGGGCTCTTTTTTCTAGGGCCCCAACATGAAAACAAACCCGGCCTACAATGCCGAGGTTTCAATAGTTGAGGTGAACGGCCGGAAGATTTCATTGACCATCAAGATTAAGATTTTATGGGTGCACCACGAGGAAAAACACCAGTCGCCCATAACATCATCGATGAGTCGAGTGTTGCCTCATGGGGAAGTCCATCCGGGAAAAAAAAAAAACACACACAGATCATTGATTCGGAAATCGGGTTGTGCTCTGCAAACCTGGTCATATGATGATCATGATGCCATATAAATCCCATGAATTCTGTTAAACTTTATCTGTCTATTTTAGTTATAGTCATGGGCACCCGAGGGTGTCATAGCGCTGAGCAGGCGTCTTGCTTTGGTGCGGCTATGGAACGCCCACATGTCACTGTCTATTGTCAAACACGGTGACAACAAAAAGGTGTTCTATCCGAAACAATCCTCTCAGGGCTACACATGCTACACAAAACTTCCAAAAACTGGACAAATCCATACCGACATGATCCCTTCATGTAGGGACACTCAGTTGAAACATACCCGATTCCCATCCTGGGTTGTCATGTTGTCCCTTCCTCGAAGGAAGCCTCGAAGGACGAATGAATGGCGGTCTCCAGGCTCGACTAGGCTCCCGCACTTGTCCCCAATGGATCGAAACAAGCGGCTGGCGGCATCGGCTGAAGCCAAGACCTGGCCGAGTTGGACGGGGCAGCTGAGGACAACGATCTTATAGTCTGTTGATGCATGCCATCCACACATATGATTAGCAAAGGGGCCGTTGAGTCAATCTCCTTCTGAACAACTTGCGGCTGTCAGTAGGCCTACTGCAGCTGCTTGAGCTGGGAGTTTTGCTTACTTTTTGTTGACGTGGTCAGGACCAAACTGCTGAACTTTCAAGGGATGCTCACAACTGGGAAGGATTGGAGGCCCCAGCATGTAGCAAGCTGGAATCCTCGTATATGTTGCAGGGCCTCTAGCACTTTCTGACGTGTCGTGATCCTGCTTCCCCATTGTATGCATATATATATATGTTCAGGGATCCATCGTGATCCATGAACCATCGGTCTTCGTATCCGTAGTAGTTGCACCTGAGGCAGCAAAAGGGATGTGTTTTACCCCAGCACAGTCAAATAGACACAAAAACAATGGGCTGACGAAGCTAAAAATGTGCATGTGTGTGGGCATAATTATCATAGTCCAATATAGTCAATTGGTCTTTTGATGTCATTGTGACAATAACAGGCAGGGAAGAGTTGGAGGCGTCTGCAAAGGCATGATTAAGCTATATAAACTAAACCAACGTATCGAAACCAAAACAAGGACCCAACTCAACTGCTCAATAATTTTTGATCCTGGCAAATGACAGTTCTTCTGGCCTCTTTGGGTTTGCTCAACCTGGGCGTCGCTGTGTCAAAGCAACACCACAGCTGTGTCATGCATTGGATCGGTTGCCGCGATGGTCTTGTTACTTTTGTCTTTGGGAGCTAGGAAAAGGCAGGTCTTTCATCAGGCCAAGCCCATGCGGCGCCGAGTTTCTCTGAGGTGCATGCTCCATGTAGACGTGAGCCAAAGAGAGGGAGCATAAGGCCTGATGTGGGTCCATTGACACCACTCGAGACATCGCTTAGGATGACGATGACGAATGACATGGTCACCCAAAAATATGGTGCGACTCGGTTTTTGAGGTTGGTCTCACCAGCTGGGTTGGGTTTGAGAAACTCCTTTCGCAAAATGCACTTGGCCCGCCACGGGGTATTGAAAACGCAAAAGCAAAAAAACAACTTTGGTGACCCTTGGTGTGCACTCACCCCACTCACACATATGAACATCAATAGCACACTTTATCATTCAGCGGCTCCTCGACAAAGGGACCACACTCAGCCCCACCTCACCAAGCTGATCCTTGGCATCTTGACAAACAACTTGCTCCTGGCGCACAAAAGGAGCGCCCTGGTGCGGACAAACAAAAGTGAATGACAAGGCGCCTTTCGAGAAGAAAGCGTCTTGTAAGTGGAGTTTGGGGGACTTTGGGGGCCATCCATTATCGATCTGGGCAGAGTGGGCTACTTGTAGACTTGTAGATCTTTGCCTAGCCCCTTTGCAGTGTGTAGTTGATGGAGGACTTCCGTGGAAATCCTCCAAGACCATGCCAAAGGAGCTCATACCCATCCGGTGATTGGGACTTTGAGACCTACAAATGGGTGCCAAAGGATTTGAACTCCTTCAACACGGTCCCAAAGCTTGGGAGCCACCCGGATCGCTTGGCCCAGTCAGTCGGGAAAGCAATTGGATCCGGCAGTCCTTCTTCAGCAGGACTAATGCCTTGCAAAAGGCCACCAGGTTGCGGTACCAGTGAGTGAAAGTGGGTACAACTTCGAAGAAAAACACATTATATAGCACAGATGTGCATAATAACAAAACAATCCAAATGATTCAAATGATGTGCACCTCGATGCCCCAAAGTTTCTGAGGTGCACGGTGTTCCATCCCGGGTTTGCGCAGCGAGTTTGCGCAGCGAGTCGCGACGGATTTGGGAGTCCATGTTTCTAAGCAAAAGGGTCACATTCATGTAGTCGAGTAAATACCAGTACCAAAGCATGAACCCACTCAAGCCTCAAGCTGGTGTGGTCGTTGCGGTCTTCATGCAAAACAGTCAATTGTTCATATATGGGTGAATACATATCCAAACAGCATTTAAGTGAGGTTCTGTGACTATTTCGCATGTGGGGATGACTGTGCCCCACAGTATAAGCTCTGCAAAGGAGGGCCCCAGCCATTTCCATATCACATTGGTGGTTCTCAAGCCTTCTCGGAACCATCATCCTTTGTCATGAAGGCCTTCGCAATCGGTGACAAGCCTAACGGATCATCGACGAATCAACTCCGTATAAGGGATGCAGGGCCATATTCCGTCTTTCGACTCAGGGATCGCAAGAGTGAAGAACAACCCATCAGTTCCTTCCCATCCGCAGGTTGGCAAGAGGGTGTCAGCTCCTGGTTCCCACTTATTGTTGAACATCCAGCCAAACCTAGCATCTAAATTATGCACTTCTGCAATCAAACGCTAGCAAGGAAGCAAACTTCTCTAGCTGGCCTTGGTTCAGGTCAATGTCCGCTCGTATGTTAACTATGCCCCCCCCCAAAATCCACATTTGGACTGTTGTGAGGAACATGCTGAAGAAGCAGCACTCCTTCACTGGTCCTCTGGATTTGTGCCAATGTCAAGCTGAAACTATGCCTGGTGAAAAAAAAACACGGAAACATGTCTTGCAAGCCTTCCTCAAACCTTAGCATTAGCATGAGGCTTCTTCAGTGCCCAAGAAGAAGCTGCTTGTGAACCCGCCACTCGAAACATGTCCGCAGCTGCTAAGAACGGTGCATGACTACAGCACTTCTGTTTGTCGAATGGTGTTACCTATAGCCCGGCGAACTGCAGAATCCCGCATGCCCAGCGTTTGCTTGGCATTCGCGGCTGGAGGGTGCGGGCAGCTGGAGGGTGCGGGCAGTGCCGTGCCCTCTTTTTGGCCCTGTTCGCTGTCTCGCGCACTGCCAACAAATAGTTTGCTTTGTTTCGGTTGGATGTTTTTTCTCTGACGATCCAGGTGAGGTCAGGGTGGCTTATTCAGTGCGGCCGGAGAACCCGCTGTGGGCCTTGAACAGCCCGCTGTGAGGCGTGCTCGTCGATGTTTGTGCTCTCCACTTTTACTAGGATTGGTCAGCTCCAGGACGTCGTGCTTTCTCTAGATGTTCGTTGGGGGTGCGTGCAACTGCTTGTGGTACAGCATGCGGGGCTGCATGCTTAAGCTTCAAAGCCACAATCAACGCTATATAGCATCAGGGATTTTCAAACGTCCAGCTGCCATCTTTCTACTTCCCATTCCCACCTGCGCAAGAAGTCCTAGAGCTTCACCATGGCCCAACCTGGCGTAAAGTTGTGAAGAAAAAACCGTGCCGTGCCGTAAGCCTTTGGATGATGAAATGGTCAGTCCAGTCTACACATGGCTTGCAATCCATCCCACAAAATGTGTCGAAACTTGCAAACGCCATTGCTTGGAATTTCTGCAAGATGTGGATGCAAACCTGCAAGATGTGAACGTTGATTGGTCTTTTTAAATAACTGCACTCTGCCTCTCTGCTGAACATGGTTGAACTCTAAGCTGCCCCCATGCTGCAAACAAGGCCACATAAAGTAATTGAAACGCACCATCAACCCTGCGAAGATAAGAGCCAGCTCGGCTTCCTCCAACATAGTGAGAACCACGAGGGTTATCTTTTGCTGTTCGATTGGGTGTTTATGTTTTGTCAATTGTCGGTTGTCTATTCTTGACCGTTTGTGACGCGTCAGTGCAAAGTACTTGCCAAGGGTTCAAGAGGCAAGTATGGGTGTTTTGCAAATCCAACTGGGCCCGGCTCGGGCCATGCATCCCCAAAGACAGAGTATGATCATTTATGATCTTGGATTCATCCCTTCCGGTCCCGGCAAGTAAGTAGCCGACATAAACATGTCAAAGGGGGGTGTCTCTTGCGACTCAAGCCCATCCACAGTGCAAGCACCGTTCCTCTTGCGCCTGTCATCCAGTCCCCGGGCCAGTTGCAGTGCAGTGCGGGCATGAGATTCAGCCTGCGCCCGTCCCGAACACCACGTGAACCGACTGGAAACGGGTCCACCAGAGCCCAAGGAGACGAGGAGACAGATTCCCGGTTCTAGCTCAGCCTGGCACAAGAGGGCTGAACCCACGCTGTTGAGTGCTTTCGTGGTTAACTCTCTCTCTCTCTCTGTCTTTTTCTCTCTCTCTCTCTCTCTCTCGCTCTCGCTCTCGCTCTCTCTCCCTCTCTCTCTCTCTCTCTCGCTCTCTCTCTCTCTCTCTCTGTCTCTCTCTCTCTCTCTCTGCGGATTCTAGCCATCACCCAGCTGTCCCACAGAGACACTCCTCTCCTTGACAGGTGTCACTAGGTCACCAGGTCGTTAGGTAAATCTGAATCTGTCCATCCCAACATCATGGATCCCAAGCAAGTCTTCCTAACATGGGCACAACCAGTCATGACTGTGTGACTGTCAGGCACCTGATCCAGCTGCTGATGCTCCAAACAAAGACGTGCCATGGTGCAGCACCTTAGGCCCAAGCCGACGCTGGTCGAAACCACCAGGGCTTCGGCAAGTTGGTCGAACACCGTGACCAGTCTGGGTCTTGGTCTATCGTGTCTATCCTCGCATAGCTTCAGAATAATGAGCGGCAAACATGTCTTTGATTCGAATTCTGGGACCCACGTACTCTGGACATCTCTGGACCATATGCCTCCGCTGCCCGGTTTCTTTTTGTCCTTGTTAGCTTCCCAAGCCAAATTGCATGTGCATCTCCTGGTGAGCATCCCCCATCTCCTGCGAGAACTGTGGGCGCAAAACTATTCTAAAAGCAACACCATCTATTATTAGATATGTTTTGTACATATATACCGTGCACAAATATATTGATCTACAAACAAACTGCTGCACAGTTGCCGTAGATGCCACACCAAATACTGAACCATGCTGAAAGTAACATGTAGGGCTTATCTCAATCTGTTGTTGACCCTGAGCAGACTAGTGTAGACTATATCCCTTTTCTGGCGTGGGGAACTCAGCCAACTTATCATTTGGGCAACCACACTTAGACTCCACTTCCGGTATCTTTCCAATTTCTTCCATACTGGGTCGACCCAGCTTCAGGACATCCATGGAGCATCCATGGAGCATCCATGCAGCATCCACACGCTCGACGCCCGGCTCCCGGAAGGCGATGCATGCATCCGTGGCTGCTTGCAGGCTCCTGACCATGCGCTTAAGCGGCGCATGCAAGCCGCATCATTGGAGTCAGCAACGCTGAATGGAGACCGAGTCAGCACAGCTACACCGTTATTAATTATGTCATTCAAAACTCATCAACTGCCCATGGATAGAGATACATAATATATATATATAGTATTATAGTATTATTGTTATTTGTAAAAAACACGCGCATTTTCCTGCCACCCAAGTGCACAAAAGATTCCCTATGCATGATGCGCCGCTTTTCACGTAAAAACTCACAGCAGTCATGCAAAAACCTGCTGTTTGTGTCTTAGGCTTTGAGGTCTAACTCTTGTTGAGATGCTCCACCCCCCAAACAACAGAAGCACAAGAAAAGACTTTGAGTTAGCAATACACAAAAAAAATAGAAGACAAGTGGGATTGCACAAACATTGAGCCATATCGAGGATTGTTCCTTGTTGATCCTAGTCTGATTAGCCTGTGACTGGGCTGATGACTAAGTTCTCCACCATGTCATACACCTACGTCACACTTGAAGGTTCAAGCGCTACGCAGCCCGGTCCTGTCCAAGCTGCCCTGGCAGTGTGGGATCAAGAAACTCCTGGGTCGAACCTGCTTCAACCCCAAACAGGGGGTGGAGTACATGCTGCGTGACCGATTCTTCTCCAGCGAGTGACGATCTGGCAAAAAAGGACATCTGAAAGGAAGCAATGATATACTATATAATATACCTAGCGCTGTCCAACTCCTGGGAAATCAAGTCAGAAACAAGTACTGCATTAATGCCTGTCATCCTCTGACTGCAAAGCACACCAAAGTATCCCAAATCAACAACTTGACACACCTTGACCAAAGTTGAAGTGAGAGTTGCCCGAGTTTCCCACAGCCTCCCCCTCTGCTAGACTTGATCTTCCCAAGAAGAAGCGCCCCAAATCCATGTTTTCTGTGCAACTTCACTCGCCTGAGATGCAATGGAACATTCCACCAGGGCAGCCAAAGCAATGGACCTGAGCCAGGGCAGCGTCAGAACTGGGGTGACGGTGGCATGTGGTCCATGGCTGGGACGAAACAAACATGAGTCATTGACAAAGGGCGACACACATGCAAAAATAAGCATGTGAAAGAAGGAAGCAACACAACAATGTACAACAAATACGCCTTTGCACATGTTTGTGATCAATGAATCTGAACACGCCGCAATTTTCACAACAATTTATGGATCAATGAACACCAACACATGGTTGGAAAAACACACATCGGTCGATCCTGAATCCTCGGTCGATCTCGGAAGGGGTGATCGATCTGTGGTCATTATGACCCAAGCATGGGATTTCGGTCGGTTCTACCTCGAACACAGGTCGAACCGCTCAGCTTCCAAGGGTCACTGATTTTTGGCGGAGCCAACAATCAAAAAACATGTTCATTGATTCATTGCTGACCTGAGCCACGAGTTTTCAGGCGGGTCTAGTCTGTTAGTTCACCCAATTTATCTCCATGCCTCGGCTCCGCTGGTCGCGGACACCACCTGAGCCACCCTACTCAGCCTCCCGGGCGTTCATGTCCCTGTAGCGCGACACCTATATAGGCGAGCCAATCGAGCGCTGCTACCTAGCGGGTCACCGGTGTGACACCTCGGCTGCTTCGGGGGTCACCTCATGGCAGCTGGTGAGACTCGACCTCATAACGACCTCATGGCACCTGGTGTTACGGGGCTTACGACTTCAATGATGGTTCTGTGATCCGTGGGGCTCTTCTTCTTTTTTAAATGAGTCGAACCCAGTGCAAATCCTGAATCTGTTTCATGGTTGGTGGTGATGCTCTGAATTGGGCACTGGAGATCCCGAGCCCTCTGACAAGCAAAACGATCCCAGCCAGGGGATGAGCAACGAGTGCTGAATAAATCAAACAACAAAGTTTGGGCTGTGCAGGATGGGCTGTGGTGATATGTTCGTCATAAGCGCAACATCAACGAACGCGCATGAATGCACGTTGCGAGAAACAACGTACCGGCCCTTCAAAGCATGTCAACCCCTCCGCTCTCAGTATACCAAACCTTGGGCCCCACGCTGCATCCAAGCAGTTCCCCAGCACAGAGTTCGCATCTCCCTGGAGAATGTAGACCTGGAGCGTCCAAAGGAGCCGGAGCCCAAAGGATATGCCAACATCACACAAAGTCTCCAGAAATCCGCGTGGGGCGACCAACAGTTCAACTAAGTGATGCTAAGTGATAACCAAAAAAAAGAACCAGTCCTAAGTAAAGATCCCAAGGACAAACCATTAAATCATGACAAATCATCGCCATTCCAAGCGGCGGTCTCTTTGTCAGCTATATGAACTTGATTCTGTGCTAGAATCTGTACTATGCTGCTGTTTTTTTCCCTATCTCTCTCTCTCTCTCTCTCCCTCTCACGGGCATGACTCGTCACTGAGGCGTCTCACAGAGACGCCCAACTGCAACTTCCCCATGCTGCTTGTTACATGATGAAAACCTATGACTTTCAGCACCATGTGGTCAACGGGTCAATTTGAAGAAGTACTGATGTCGTTTGGATGTCGTTTCGAATGTCATTCATATCACCCATCAGAAAAATGGAGACTTAATAAATATGATTACATACATATATATATATATACAAATATATACAGTAGTATACTTATTATAAAGTTTTTATAGATCAAGTATGTCGTTTAGATGTCGTCCGGAATGCCGTTTCCAAGCTAAATACATCACTTTCAACCTCAGTTAACCACCAGAAATAGTTGCGGCGGTGCAGCTTGTTCTGACCCCTGGGATCGCCCACTACATGTACACATCTTACGGTGTTTTTGTGGCACTCAAGTGCGGAAAGCATAAAAAACAGAAAAACAACTCTGGATCACCATCTTTCAATAGCTGAAAGAGACACATGGATCTGTATGGCTTCAAGGTGGGGGCAACCCCACGTGTAACGCCCGACGCCCGAGCCTTGACCAAGCTACGCAAAGCAGAGGCTTCCCGTCGAGGCGAAGATGCCTCACTTCGGTGGAAGTGGGGTGACTACACCACAACTTCAACGGCAAGAAAAGCATAGAAACAATGTGAAACAAAATTCAAAAACACAACTTGTTCAACCTAGCGGCGCGCTGTGCACCCATTGTGGTTGTGCAGGCTGAGTCACCAAACCAAACCAAAACTCATGTACCCACTGCAGGTTGCTAGATCGCTCTCGCCTCTTGCGCCATTGCCAGGCTTTGCTCCGCAAAGCTTCGTGCTAACTGCAGCTCCCCACACTGCCAAGCTGAGCGAAACAACGAATGGCAAAGCAACGCCACGTGAACTGGATGATCAGCCAGGACCGGTGCGCTGATCCAAGCAAACAGGTAAGTCCATATTATGATAGTATAAGTATTTATTTACTGTAGGCGAGTAATTAATAGTCCCTGATGTGTGTATACATAGAGAGAGAGAGAGACAGTGCAGTATACAGTATAATACCATTGCTCCTGGGAAGAATATTAAGCGATAATGACCAACTAGATTCCACATAAGGGTGCTCGCTCACATGGCTTGCTGGTCACGGCACACTCTTGGGAACTATAGGATGCTGAGATTTTGAGAATCAGCACGGTAGTAGGCGCTCCTGGCCGTACTACTAGGAGCAAGAAGCCACTAGGGGCTCCTGGCATCGCTACCAGGAGCAAGGACGCTACTAAAGGATAGCAAGGACGCTAGCAATACGGACACGGTGAAACAATGGAACCGAGAAAAAATGATCAAGCGCAAGAGCAGATCTAGCTGCTCTGGAAATGCTTCATGATGTTCCCATATTATCAGGCCATCTCCCAACACATGAACCGCTTTCCAACCTCATCCCACGAAGGCCAAACACTCACACTGATGTACGCATTTTTGTCGAATGGTTTTTTCTTCTCGGGTCGGCAAATAGTCGAGTTTGTTCAAAAACGTTGATCCCACGCAGTTCCTCGTGTTTCTTTTGCACCAAATGGGTGCAAAGACTGAGAGTAGGAATCTTGGGTAGTATATGGTAGTATCACTGGTAGTATCATGTACATGCTTTAACCGTGCTGGAGCAATGAAAGGCACGGAGTGTAACTAGGTTCTGGCCGGAAAACAGCATATAGTTCTACGAAAGGCACTGTCTGTGATCTCCAACTTGCATAGCATACCAAACCAAGCAAAGTTGTCACCCTTGCAGTTGAAGTCTGCATGTCCAAAGTTGTCTTGGAGCAACTTGAAAAGATGCATTTGGCGTCAAACCGTGCACCTGTCTATTTCACGTGCTGTGTAAACATGAGAGCTAATCTCATGTGGTACTGTATATATTGACCACTCAACAGTCCATCCCCAACAAACTGCAAAACATATATAATATAATATACTATATTACAATGTATATAGTAAAGTAGAAACCTTAAGTATCCTTAAGTACAATTCCGTGCTAAACACCTCCCAAGTGAGCCCCGACAAACCGACTCTGATTCGCTGATGCCTCCACATACCAAGAGCTGATTGCCTCAAGCCTCATGCAGAACTGAAAAGGACTGGCTGGGCAAAACATCAAAGGCAGCTGAGCCACACCTTGCATGGAAGTGAGCCTGGCTTGGAAGCATTAAGGACAGGAGATGGCAGGGCCCTTGGGTTCGCCGGCCATGAGCACTATAACTTCCACATGCGCGCACCCGCAGTAGCATCTGTATCGTCTGTCACCTGAGGCAAAAACACAGCAGTTTGAAAGATGCTGCTTTGAGAGGTTTCGAAGCACTTGCAGGCCTCGAAGCAAGACGCAAACAGCGCGAAAAGCACTTCGGGTCGCTTTTGGTCCGTGGTGCCGATGGAGGTGAAACGCCGAATACGCCGGAAAACATGGAAAGCCCCCTGGACTCCTCACCTGGATGCTGAGACTCTAGACCAGGGGTCCAGTTGTCTAGACTCTAGACCGAGTCGGAACCTCAAACAAACAAGTTCTTGACTAGCACCCAAGAAAACAAAAAAAACAATGACAATCCACTTTATCATAGGCCGACGCCTATGAGAGAAGCTTCCATCAATGGTAGTTCTGTCACTCGAACCTGAGGAACTCTGTCTAATGAAAGTATGGGTATATAGTATCTCGAAGCCTGTCTCCGAAACTCCCCAGCATGCAAACAGTTTTGCTTTTGTTACCTTTAACTTCACAAAATGTTCTTCCTTAATCTTCTTTACTCTCTTGATCCCTTTTGGCATGTTTTCACCAGCACTTCTGCACAAACCACCCAAGCTCCAACCGCGCCACGCCTCTTTGGCTTGCTCTACTGCTCGGGTATAAAGGCCACCTAAACGAATTGTGGCTACGCATGCTTTTCAATGCTCTCCAACTTGCAATTTCAACCTTGCAAGGGCCCCTCCCAAGAAGTGTATCATTGGGCCATTCAACAGGGTGGCTTGCAATTTCTTGCAAACTGGTGGATCTGAAGTATACCGTACTTCCCAGCAACCAAAAACAAAGAGACTTCACACCCAGCAACCGATGCTCAACAAAGTCCCTTCTCGCCTGCTGCATGGCAGCAGGCCAAGCCATGGAGTGCTCTACCCTCCAAAGACCTTGTCGTTTCGCTCGCCGTCCGGTGACGTCTGGAAATGGACCATGACTCAATGACAAAAAATGATAGAATCAACATGAACAAACAATATCAGCTACAGTATATAATGGGTGATGACTATTCTGGACCCCTCTTCAAAATGAACAATTTGTTGCTCAATAAAGGGACAGCTGTTGTTCATATCCTTTGGGAACAACCCAATAGGCCTCTGCTTTCCATCCTGTGGATGAGTTGCAGGGAGACTCTTTTCCCTTACCCAACCACTCTAATAGTATAGCTCTTGCACAAAACAGTGGCCCCCCTCAAACAATGAAGATCATGAGGGCACTGCTATCAGTGATCAAAACAATAATTACACATATACCCTACGCTTCAAAAAAAAGAAAGGGTCTGATCTGAAACCTTGTGTACTCATGACAGTACTGTGAAAACATCTGTCTTTTTTTCCTCGACTCAAACACACTCATCCAAGATTGTGTTGTTGTTCATTGTATTCCTATTCATCCGACAGCTTGGGCGAGAAAAGCTGTTCACACCCGGATGGGTGCCAAAACTCATACTAAACCGTACCAAACCCATTATATACTATTATACTGAAACTCACTATTGTCCTACAAACAACACTGGGTTTCCCAGAAAACACCGGGTTTTCCAAACCAATACTAATCCTGCACCAAAACCCAAAATACGCCCAAACCATTTTGTTACCGCACATTTGTTGAACGACAACTGGGGCAAGCGGAATTACACTGAATTTGGAACCGGTAGCATGTGAATTCATATTGTATATACAGTAATATTACATACAGAATATAATATGCATAGATATGCATAGCATATATATATATATAATATCTTTTGCACAATATCTATAAAATAGGCGTGCCTTTTAAACACCTGAAGCTTGTGTGTGTGTGTGCGTGTGCGTTTCACTTTGTTTGAGAGTAAAAACTTTAGGGAAGATCCGGCTTTGATCGAAAAACACTGCAGCTAAAGAGATTGACGCATCATGTCTTGAGACAATGCATCTATTTTGCACACCCTACCTTTGTACCGGTAATATGGGTGGCTCTGGGCTTCTTGTGTTCTCCATCACCAACAGTGAGGGAGCAATGGAGAAGCTCCCCTGACCCTTACTTTATTGAAGAATTTAGGATCAGGATGTTTCTGGCGCCACGCCAAAGAAGCTTTGGGACTGCAGCACATCATCTGAATCGCAGCTCGGCATCGCTGGGTATCTGGCACTTGCTGCAAGCTTTTAAAAATTGGACGGGCTTGCTGAAAAGCCTGGCAATCGACATGCCCGCATTGGGCCCAGAAAAGCTGCCAGCATGTTTTGGTGACATTCCATAATATTCCATCTAAGCTTTGGAAACTTGATCCATGTAAAGTCCTGCAGCAGGTGTCCAATTCAGACCTTGTGGGATCCCGCGCTCCTCTTGGAGGGTCTTGGTAGTCTTACTTTCTTGACGTTATCCTACATCCAAAGAAAACATGAGTCGCCAAACTTAAGCACCAATTATATAGCTTAAAGACCAATTCTTCTGAACCAAACTGCAATAGTCCAGTTTGGCTTCAATCGCTTTGCGTGAGACATCGAAACATATATATATATATAATATTAATAGCAATTAATATCCAATAACCATTCGTCATGTCAAACCTCCTCTCTGCTTGTAATTAAGGTGGGATGCCAATGCCAGTAGACCACGCAAACACCGGACAAATTCTGCGTAGATTGTAGACTTGCATAGTCCAAAAGTGTAAACATCACCTTAGTGGGCATCGGTCGGTCAAATTCTTCCACAACAACCATGTTGGCCTCTAAGGCGAAATCGAAAGCGCCGCACTTTAGGAGGGCGTTTCCACTGGCCTCAGCGGTGCAAACCTCAAAGACTGTTTCCATGTCTTCCCGGGAAGGCTTTATTGAAAGCCAAACCCAAGAAGCTGGGGGCATCTGACTTTCTGTAGGCAAAGCATCCAACACTTTCTTTCATCAAAAGCCAGGAGCTCAGCCTGAGCTCCTGACCAGGCAGCTTTCGCCTTCCATCTTCCGGTCCTCGTTTCAGAAAGAGTTCCAGGAAGCCACCTATGTTACACACGGAAACCAAACAAAGGCCGACATAGGCCCGCATGAAAATCATGAATGGATGCTGATGATGATGCACTGTCTATATGACCCTGCACATACAGTACAAGATGCTTAAGCCGTGTCACAAAATCCGCGTTGCTGCGCACATGGCGACCCCACAGTGACTGTGGATAGAGTACCTCATTGATTTCGATATATATATATATATGTGAAACTTTCTTGGTGAGTATTATACCCCCAAAAAACCAGATCGCATCTGAACCAGAGCAACCATCGGATTGAATGTCCTTCAAATTCGTGAAGGCCAGCCGCGCTTGGTTCGCCAAATGGCAGGCCTCTTCGCCTCTGGAGTCTGAGAGTCTGGTCGTGAAAGAAGGGGAGTGGAGCGCGCGGAACCGGTCATTGTAGATCGTTGCCCATGCCGATGCCCATTTGGATTGAACAAACCCCTGGCGAGGTGAAACATGGTGAAACACCGGTGAAACGCCTTGAATAAATAAGAAATGGAAAGGATCACACGCCTGGTCAGCCCACATTGCGCTCATCATTATATATATATATGTAATATAGCATAAATTAGTATACATAATCCGATATATGGAATTACATGATATTACATGTCAAATTCAATGAAACCATGCTCACCAAGCAAAACAACAGCAACACATTTGCGACTCAGTCTGCCCCGGCAGCCCCCTTCGCTCAGCCAAGGTCTGCACGACTCTCTTTCTGGTTCGCGTTCAGCTTGATCTCCGCCAAGGTCACCAACATCAGCGCCTCACACGCTGGGCAAGCGCAGCTGTTTTCGTCTGCTTGTTGTTGCTGTGGCATATGAAATTGGTGTCCCCGGCAAGCACCTTCCATTAAATTAATGGTACTGGTACTGCTATATAATGGTAAACATAAACCTTGTGATTTGGAGTGATGAATGATTCAAAGGGCTGGCCGTCAGCAACTCCTCCCAACCTCAAGATCCTCAAGTGTTCAACGTTCGAACCTCAAATGGCACCATAAAAAGACATGTCTGAAGTTGTTGAAGTCTGTACTATGTACCAGGTTTTATGCTAAAGCTTCCAGGACCTCCATCCTTCACGCCCAAAGCTTCAGGGTGAAACCTGAACACACGCGCAAGCCCAACTGATTGGATGTAAAAGATCCCAGCCCGCTGTCATGCCTCTGCTCGCTTCTGATTCTTCTCTCTGAATTTCTCCAACTCTTCTGTGGCCATCCTAGGCATTGACTTTGTCATTGCAATACCTCTTTGTTGTGTTTGTGTTACAGTGTTACAGTCTGACGCTCCAACGCAACAAACTGTTCTACAAACATGCAAGCATTTGGAACAATATGCACCAATTGACTTCATCATGCATGGATGGCCAACAGCACCTGCTTGCATGTTGAAGACCAGTATGTATATATATATAACATTAATTAACATTATATAACTATAACCAACATGATTCCATCTCCCAGACACATCCAAACACTGATCCTCTTGCTTGTACAAGCAGCTGAACAGCTTGCTTGCGCAAGCCCTGTCGCCCGAGGGCGTGGCTGACCTGATTGGAAAGAATGGATGCCCCAAGGCACGCCAAGACTGGGTCTCATTGGCGCGACAAGCATCATAATATGCATGATGTGTTGGTTTACAGCAATTAAGGCGGTGTATTTATATAACTTTTTGGTGTCCATCCGTGTCTGGGGGGGGGGGAGAAATGTTAATTTCCAGAAACACCGGGAGGATCGCTTGACATGGAACATCGACACGACATGCGTCCGACACACAAAAGAAAAGTCATGATTGGGACCATCAAAAGAAGGTCATGGTCAGTCACGCTGGTTTCCGAAGTTGGACAAAAAACAAAAACAACAAACTCAGCTGCAAACAGAACAGGCTGAGGTTCACATGCTGCAGAAGAAACACACACACAAAACTCTTGGCTCTTATATAGAAATGGAAACAATAATCCTCTTTCATGAGCGAGTGTCTTGAAATCTATATAATAGGTCCAAACACCATGTGTGACGCTATCGAAGTTAAAAAACACATGTGACAGTCAGAATCCATGCGAAGGTGTGATCTCAGCAAATCCTCGCTGCTAGCTGACAGTGTCGCCACATGTGCCGTGTCTTGCTGAATCTCAAGCATCTCACATGACTACACTTTTGCCGCAAAGCTCTCCCACTTTTGCCGCAAAGCCGCGATGCGCACGCACTCTGCCATTCCATCTAGATCTCCGGAGAGTTGGAAGGAGGCATAGGCTTGCGTGGCCTGAATGACAATGAAGGGCATAGGCTTGCGTGGCCAACTCGATGTGGCAGCACCATTGTGAAATAAGTTCAGATGTGCAGCAAAGCCGAAAGGGAGGCAGCAAACATCATATATAGACTCTTGATTAACAAAACGCATCCTTTTGCATGATTGCAAAACCTCAGGCCTGGGAGGTTGAAACAATAAGTCTATTATATAAGATTTGTGTAGTAATGCCCTCGTTACTAGTAGCTTCTTGCTCCTAGTAGTAGGGCCAGGAGCCCCTAGTAGCGTCCTTGCTCCTAGTAGCGATGCCAGAAGCCCCTAGTCAGCTTCTTGTTCCTATATATGAATTGTCTTTCACAAACCCCGGCAACTTCACCAAGTGTCCTTCGGTTCAGGAGGGCGATCTAACACATTTTCGGGACCAAAAGATGTCGATCAGCGCTATCGCCGCAAAAGAATCATACACATCTACCGCAACTTTGCCGCAATCGACGGCCAAATAGTATTATATATATAGTTATATATATATATATTGCTTTTATTGTTAAATGCAACATTTCCATCAAATTGAACCTTTCTCTTGTCTTGTTCTCTTCCTCAACATTTGGCCCAAGTCTGATTCACACAAAACAGTATCAAAGACAGCGGACTCACATGAAATCCTACAGTTACTAGCTCCAAAAACACAAATGGTCAACACGTGTATTTTGCTGCCTCATCCAAGGCTGCATTGATCCTGTCGTATTTCAAGTCCCTGGCGGGACGAGACTCGGGCGCCAACCGGAAAAACTGCTTTATTCCCAGCAGATCTTTTTCTTTAAATTGCACAGAGCTGCAACCCAAAACCATCCAAAACCTCATAAGCCCTCAAAACAGTTTCGTTTACAAAACAGAAACAACTTATGCTTTACTAGTCAAACCTCAGGAAAAAAAAATAAACACACCACTCTGAATTGGTGCCTTCCAGAACCAACATTTCACGGAAACCCACCTCAATAGTGCACCAAACCATTTCTGATCATTTCTGAACCAAACCATGAGTGAACCCATTCATCGCTTCAGCCAGCCCGGTGGGAGAAGCGATGCCATTTCTCTGGCCATTCTGGTGCCACTTGGATACTTGTATAGCGGTGATAGCGGCATCCACCGTTGAGATAGGACGTTTAGTATGTTGAGTGGCGACGCGGTGCGACGATGCTTCTCTTAGCGCATGGCAATAGCTCAATTTGAACTGCTTGTGCTGAACAACAGCTAGTCCCGGATAAGTCCCTTAAATTGTTATGTGTTACTGTTACATTATGTGCACCCAGCATTGGCCCAAGCTCGCCAAGGCTCGTGGCAAATTTCTGTTGCACCATACAGCATCTATTCCGTCTATTCTTGGCCCTTATGTTTGGTTGTGTGTCACCGCATATTATGAACACACCGTCTAGCGCCTGCCGACAGTGGTACACACATTGCCACTCGGCAGTGTGGTGAGGCAAACATCTGCACATTCCCCAAATACATCAAAAGTCCCTGACAGAGGCAACTGATGAGGTGGCCCCTCCACCTGAAGCTGGTGAATTCATACCTATGCTGCAGCTGGCTGCCTCCGCGCGTTCCGGAACCGCAGCCGTGCCTGCCACGGAGAAAGGGGAAGGGCCAACAAAAAGTGCTGGCCTAAGCCTAATCTGTTGCAATTGTTTCAACTTCGGACGCGAAATCTCTGCCCACATTCCCACAAAATTGATTCTGCACGCAGGGATGAATCGACCTCAAAATAATTAAGTCTGCTGATCCGTCTTCAAGAACTCGCAGGGCTAATTGGACAATTGAGGAACTGCCTGATGTAGTAGTGCAACCAATGCAGAAGCTTATATGGAGGTGAATTAAACATAATTAAAATATATAATTGATTCGGCGGCTTTCTTTCGGCTGAACTCGCTCATGTTGCCCTCGTGCCATTCTTGGCGCCTCTTGCGTCAATTTCCCCATGGTTGCGCCCGACGAGGGTGTCCGGTCGAATCTTAAACACCTGGAACGGCGGAGGCAAGATTTGCCACGTGGATTCAGTTGCCCCAAATGGCAGTGTTTAATGAAGGCTTGCGTCAAAAGGTTCCACTTTCTCCATTTCGGGCCGGACCGAAATGGAGAAAACACAGCAATGCAGCTGAATCGTCAAAGCATACCACAGCAAAGTCAAGCCTCTCAGATGCTAAACCCACTGGGGCCAATCCCGACCGCACATGAATTCTAGGACCCCCTGCTCACCACATTGCAGTGATCATGCAGCATGAAAGTGAGGGAAGCATCCAAGACACAGCGGTCATCTGCCAGCTCATGCCGTCAAGGGATTCACTGTTTGCTCTCTATTGGGTCCTCTGTTCGGTTTCACGTCCGCCAACGTGGGTTAATCCGCTTGTTCACCTCGACTCTGAAAAAAGGGTACAGTACTCGTTCTGGATCTGGGGCTTAAGGGGCTCAAAGCAGTTTGTTTACATACTCTGCCAGTGCTTCTTAAATGTTGGTTTCGCCTTTGCGTGCCAAGGCCAAGAATCACTTTAAGACTTTAAGACATCTTCGCAGCTGGTCGGGGCTGCCTTTGGAGTTGGTTCTACAGTACTAGTACAGGAGCCAAATGCCCAAGCTCGAATTGAAATGATGCACCTTGAGCTTGAGCCCGAAAGACCACCATTGCCTTTCAACAGCTGGGGCTGCAAGTGCGTTTGACGAAGAATTGGGGGAAATGGTGACGCAACTCCCCCATCTTCGGAAGTTTCAAGAACGCCGCGCGGTGCATGCCAGCCGGTGATCACTTGTGGTATCAGGATGTTTGAGGCGCTCAGCGTGGGAAACTGGACTGTCTTTTTCCGCCCGCTTGTTAACTCACCCGGTTCCGCAAGCGCAACTGGACCGTCCTCCAGCGCCACGGTCAACCAGCACTGATGGCCTCTCATGCTCCAGCTAAATGCCCTGATGAAATCGGTCCAGTTTGGAAACAAACAGGTGACACCTGCAGGCCCGATCACCACCCTCCAAGGTGGGCCTGATGGATCTTCTTGCCCAATGTCAGGAGTATATGTCTGACACTTTGTTCAATGGTCCAGGTTTGCATCTACAGTGGGTCCACAGTGGCATGGATACTTCAGAGTAGTGGTGACCGTGGTGACCTGCTGCATCCGTTCCGAAAACCTGAGGAGTGGTGCAATGATGACAGCAGGATAATACCTGGGGCCGATTTCTGGCAAGCGTATTGGTTCGTTCTCTCTTGACTCATGCACTCCTACACAGTCTTTGAATGTGTTCCATAGATCTGAGCCGGAGAGGAAAAAACGGACTTGGCAAACCTCTCATCCTCTCATCCCAAAACTGAAAATCTGGGGACACCCAAAACTACTCACATCTATCCTTCATCCCAAACGATGTGAGTCATCAGTCTCTCATTGTGAGTCTCTCACCTTTCAGTGCCGGCATCAAATCGACCGTCTACATCTCGCAGGTCTGGTGGATCGAATCCGCCCAACCGGACCTCCGGTGGACGGTCATGCGAATGGGAAAGAAGTCCACCGGAGCCGTGTTGGTCAACAAAACCAGTAGAAAACAATTGTGGCATGCTGATGTCAAGAATGTTACACCAGCAAGTAGCCATTGTGGCCACGTGTTTAATATGAAGAAAACATATCAAAAACCCCGTAACACATAGAAATCTGAATGATTGGAAGCACTCTGCGGTGGTTGAGGGCACCGATTAATTGAGATGATTGGAGGGCATTTAGACATAATATGTACTATATATATATACAGTAAATATATATATATATGCATATTATTAAATTATGATATAATCAGCTCAAGCAACATACAACTAGTAGATACAAGGCCAACTTCAACAGGAAAAAAGTTGCCTGGCAAACCCACAAGAAACACACACACATAAAGTAACATGGATCCTGTGTGGATTTGGTTGTCGGTTTGGCACCGGGTACCGGATGGTACCGGAAACTCTGCATTGCCACAGCAGCTAAACATAGCTGTGTGTAGGACATTCTATGAAAACATCTGGAATCCAGAAGTAACAGATAAGGTCATCTCTTGCTGGTCAATCCCCTCGAACGACCAAAGCAGTCTAGCCGTCTAGCCCAGGATGTGCGTTTATCATGCAACTTAACCATGATATGCCATGATCATCAATAGATTCGATTCGAACACCAGCCTAACGAAGCCCCAACACCGCGGCCCCACCGCTCCAGTGCGTCTCGGGCCGCGCTCCTACATCAGACCTCCCCGCCATGAGGTGGTTCTGATTTTGAAGAACGTCCATTGAGATTTTGAGCCGGGTGGCTGATTTCCAACATATTTCAAACATCTCCAACACCAGCACAGCATGGAGGCCTGTACTACTTGGCAGGTTCTTCGCAGTCAAAATGTGGTGAAAGGTAGAGTTCATCAGAACATGACATGGGGTGCTGTGAACCACCATCTTACTGACTACAGTGGTGACCACTTAAGGAACATACCTGTCCAAATCCTTCATGTCACTCTGTCTTCCTCTCTCATTTGGTGCAAATCCATCTCAACTGTCTCAACTCGCTCCACACCTTGCTCTGCGCACCGGTCGGACCTCAACCAGCTCAACCACGACCATAGATCACAATGGAGGTCAGCACCAGTGAGGTACCGATGAGCATCGTGGGTGCTGGCAATGTGAAGTTTAAGCAGCTGGTCACGATGACCGTCAAGACCTCGACTGCTTCAGCAGCTGGTCTCAATTCTGAAACACATCCAAGAGCAATCCGAGCGGAACATGAAACACCAGCGAATCCATGCGTTATTGTTTTTTGGGGAAGTGCTTCAAGCTTGGGAGGCGCTGGCTGTGCTAAGCTTGTGAAAGTGCGTCTAGCTGCTGTGAGGGCATGCAAGGGCTATACCACTGGCTATACTATATAATACTACGACATTAAATATATTACGTATGTTGAGGATGTTGCACTTTATGTTTGCCCAAGACTGCGGATCCAAAGTGGTACACCCCCTCCTGGAAGCCTTTGGCTTGAAAGGAAGTTAAGCAGTTGATTCCTCTATTCCTCTGGGCTCGACCTTTCGAGTGTCGACATGAAGGATCTTGTGCAAGCTCTGACTGCTGGAAGGTCTCAGACCAATACCTGAATAGTCATCCAATATTGGAGTATGAAACAATATCAGCACATCCTCGCTTTGCATCCTATCCTGGCGGTATTCTGCATTACTTTTCTTTCAGGTGCTTGTGGCAATCTCGAAATGTCCATTGGAACCTGCAAAATGACCCGAAAAGTCCACCAGCATGTCATGTCTGCTGGCTGCAAGCGGTGACCCACTCAAACCAACTCAGCCGCTACCAAAGTCCTTTGCATAGGTCTTTGAGCATTGGCTCCAGCACATGAAGCTGCAAAGGTTCCCGTGTGCTTCTGGTCTTGCAAAACTTGTTTTTGTCATGATCTGCAGCAGGTGGACGTCTTGATTGCCAAGGAGCGATAGAGATGGGCTTGGCATATCCATAGAGGATGTTGTCTGCATACTTGAGGCAAGCTGGGATGATGATGCAGTTCAGAGTTTTGAGCATCACTATCACCTGCTTCGCAGGAAACGGCACCTGTGAGACACCACAACTTGGACAACCCCCCAAATGAAACCCTCCTGTCTCCTGACCGCCTCATTCTGCGATCGTGGGTGCGGTCAAGTGCGCACGGGAAGCTACAGTTACAAAAATACAATAACTCAAATCCAATGAAACTCCGGCAGGATGCGCAGGCAACTCTGGCATGAGCTTGCAGTGACCCACTTTCCTTTATTAACATTTGGATGCATTTAAGGTCTTTATGCATAGTATATACACTGACTCCAACATACACGAAGCTCAATTTTTGTAGGACGTGGCATGCTATTCCGAGTGGGCATGGGCCAAAACACAACTCTACCACCTTGCCCATAGTATGCAGGCCTTGTCAGAGTGTTCGACTCCCAAAACGAACATGGACTAGCAAGCATGTCAGCCCATTAGGCTTCTGACACATGACCCACCTCATCCACCCTCATATGTGCTTGCAGGATTGGTGGGGTGTGGTGAGCTAACCTTAAGGACATTCCCACTCTGGTATCTTCTAGCACACCAGCACACCCCAAGTGAAAGCAAAGAAAGCAAATCCTTCCAGAGCCTTCAAATCTGAGAACGCTTGACATCACACACACACACAAAAAAAAACTACAGCATGGCAACACTTCTTAACATATAATCAAGTCTGCCCCTTTGAATCGTCCCACACTCCGATCATCCACACTCCAGCGGGACTTCCATCTTCTGCCGGTCGGAACATTTCGCGACCCTCGATCCGGGGGCGACGTTTCGCTGCGTTCAACGCCGCGTTCTCCAAGTGACCCAAACCATGATGTTGAAGCCACTTAGCATGCCAGAAACCTCGAATCCTCGAGTGCCACCGAAGAACATCCCACACCTGAGCAAATGAAAACACGGTTTAGTTGTGTCACACACAGAGAGCACACACATCACTCCCTCAGTTTGCCTGGAAAATAGCGGTGGAAAGCAATCCCAAAACAGGTGAAAGGATGCGATGCGGTATAATTTATGTCAACTCTTGATGATGTTAAGCATTGTTAAACCATCCCAGAATAGAGATCAACATTGATGTTAAAGGTTATCCACTTCTGGCACCTTCAGCTTGGCGGCTCGGATCGGCTCCGCTCCGCCGATGACGACGTGGTTTGAGATCTGACCCGTTGAACATCAGGCTCCAACAAGCAGGGGGGGTTGCTCACTGGGATTGTGCATCACAAGTAGGTGATGTAAGGCGCCCGCCTTTTTTCACTTCACGTAGAGATGTACAGTAGCCTTCTCAAGTATCAGCTGCTGGGACCTGTCTTGAACCATGTCTTGAATAATCTTGAATACTGTAATTGAGAGATGGATTCCAGGGTAGAGGCCAATCCCTGCCATATGCGACCTGGCCATGCACCCTCGAACTTGCCATTCCTGACGGACAAGTCGGACGAAGGAGTCCCACGAGTCGAATGTCGAGTCGTCCAAGTGGCCCTTTGATGATCAAGACCCATGTGGCAATCCAAATGGTGATTTGCAAGTTCGAGACCCATTGATTCTTCTGCTCCTGTGTCCAGAACTCCACTGGAGAAAGTGGGCTGAAGAGCAGAAACAACAAAGCAAATGCACTGCACCTGGGCTCTTAGCTTGGTGAACCAACAGCGATCAACACCTGATTCGACCAACAGCGATCAAATATCAGCCCACCTGCCACCTGCTGAATATCCATTCTTATCCCCTGCAGTTTCGGCAACCCGCATCAACACATTCCTGGATTCTGCGCTTGTGACTTGGGAGTTCTGCGTCTCGGGTCAAGGGTGCCAAAAGGCTGCAACATTTGTCTAGAAAGAAGGGCGCATGGCTGATTTGACCTGCAGAGATTATAGGACCTTTATGACCTCAGCTGTGGCCAACACAATGCTGTCCGGGCTGCTCCTTGAGTACTCGTTCGTAAAAAAACATTCGGTAAAGCACTCAGTAAGGCGCTTAGAACCTGAGACTCTGCGAGTGATGAAACATCATGCAGCTGCCTTTTGGTTGCTGAGGATATTCTGTTGGCCGCCTTGCTTTGTTGGCCAAACTAACAAACCCACATAGAAGGACACATTCAGATTCAAACACTGGTACAAAATTGGTTGACGTCATATCTGCCGAAAACGCTTCCATTCTGAGAGGTTTGACAAGTTGAGATGATTATACGTGCTGGGCATGTTGCATTGCTAATTTATACTTGCGCCATGCCATGCTCTGACATTGTCGTTCATGTTGTCCATGTATCTGATTAAATTGGATCATGACCCAACCAACTTGCATGAAGCATACTTTCAAACCAAGGAGCACATTAAACCCATCAGAGCATGGCTGAGTGAAATGGAACATGTTTAGTAATAAAGATGAAACAATAACAATGGGACACGTTTTCCCAATCCTGATGCACGCCCAGTTGGTCTTGGCACCTTCTGCCGGGTGATGCCAAAACCAGACAAGAAAGAAGTCAAGTCCTCCGACAGGGTCAGCGGTTTTTACTTCACCGTTGGGTCAAGCTATAGTTCCCTGGAAAGGAACACCTGCAAGAATCGGCGCTTCGTTGGAGTTCGTTTGGCCACAACGAGTTCCACGGACGGCCCACCGTCGGACGGTCCGGGACGGCGGGACGGCTGCACTGTTCGACTCCGAGTCACTGCCAGGCCAGCACCCAACCATGGCCGGGAGCCTGCCGATCCATGGATCACATGCGCCAACACAGGCGAGAACGCATGCGGGCGAGAACGCATGCGAGAAAGCCTCAAAGGCGCTACAAAGTGCACAAGGCGGGGGGGTGATCTTAAATCCAGTGTAATCCAACAACATGATACAACATGTATATATATATATACTTATATATATATATACATGTAAATTCTTGCATGTGGCCAGGGAAATCCTGGGTTCCTGAAAGCAGTGCCACAACGTCACCTACATATTACGGTATATGATATGTCGAAGTGACGAGAGCCACGGCTAATAGCATCTCCCCGACCCTTTCCTGCGCCGCTTGACATGCGGGCAAACTTGCGTCATTACTTACCAGGATGCATGTCAATCTTAAAGAACAAGGTTGCAAAATGTTGCAATAAATTAAGATAAACATCTTAGAATGACCCATGTTTGGTCTGTTAAGTACGTGACGTAGGGGTTTTGCATGGGATTGTGCATGACTTGTGGAGGCTTCTCTGTCTCCACCCCTCCACAAGACACATAGCCTCGCTTCCGCACTCGCAGCCTGCCACCATTGGACCTTGAATCTCCGCCAGTTGAGTGAAGGATGTACCTCTGCAAAGTGCTGTTAGGCTAACAAAATCGCTCCAGTCAAAACGATTGGTGTGGGCAGTGTGGAAAAACACGTGCCTCTTCTCGATTGAAAGAACTTTAACAATCGTGGACACCACGACAGAGTATTAATGCAGTACATGACCATCTTGCACAGCCTCCTGTCTTTACCAAATCAAGTTTGCTAGAGGAACACAGTCCTTCTCATCTCCTGCACTCACTGGTCAATCCATACTGGGCGAAATATGGCGAAAAATCTTTGAACCGGGCAATGGAAATGGTTTTAAACCAAATTGGCACCAGCTGAAGCGGCTTTCCCAACGCCAACACAACACCAGAATTGCCAGGACAACTTGGTCCGAAAGATCCTAAAGCTAATCGTTAACGTTCCCTTATGTAGTGCCATCGCCATTTTGCAGTTGGCTTTTTAAACTAGTATTAGTCTATCAAGCGTATTCAACTATGTACAGAATTATCAACTTCACGCACTAGCAAACTTGCGCTTGACACAGAGTTTGTGCTTGACAATTGATGGATTGGATTCAAAGGCAAAACAGCAAATTCAATGCTGCCATGGTTGCCAATCACCAGCATGATCAACGCCAGAATCTGAGTTTGAGAAAACTTTTTACCTGAGACCGAAATCGCCGTCTGGCTTCACTGTTTACATCTCGCATGAAGAAAGCCTTTCTGTTCGTGTTGAGGCTGTGTGAATGAAAGCTCGTCAAACCTGACATTGCTTGATTCAATTGATCGGACGTGGTGATGCGCATATCACCAACAGCCCTGTGTGTGGGTGTGTGATTCGGACGATCGTTCTAAACAACACCTTTGGGTCTCTGGAATCGTGGCATGGCAAAGTGAATCGAACGGTGCTCCACTGGGCGCCACGACTTAACCCACCTGGATGCAGCCAAACAACCCAGCATTTGGCCCATGAAGGCTGCTGTGAAGATCATTTTGGTCTGACCTGAAGCTCGGTGTCGTCATTCCCTTATCGGCTGGAGACATGAAAATTCCTCACTGCTAGGGATCATACAGGGCTTGGTATTTCACCCTTTGACATGCTACGCCACCCAGGTCCTAGGCCAGCCAAGCGGAGAGAAGCATTCTCGCAGAACACATCCGCTTTTGCCAGGGTACTTCCAATTTCCAGATCCATAGTGAGTGGGAAAAACGTCACTATATAATTATATAGAGTCATTCACACTATCTGTCTATGTTCATCCCAAGCTGATAAAGTACCTGGCACCTGGAACTGAGAACAAGTTTTGTTCATACGCTTTGACAATCTTTGACCGTCGATTTGTTCAATTGGCTTTTTTTTTTGAGCCAATATATAACTGCCACTAACTGATCAAGAGCCTTGAGATAGGGACACCGACATGCCCCCGGCAGCGGGTTTCACACAATTCATAGCAAAGCATCTTGGTTGCCAAAGGACTGAGGACCTGATAGGCAGCTGCAGAGGTGTACTGCAAGCACACAAAGTAGAGGAGGTTTTGCACGGCATAAAGGAGTCCTTGGAAACGGGATGAGGAGCCCGTGCAGTACAGGGATTCTTCAAGTCTACCCACACTCTCCATCAAGCGTCTTCGGCAATAAGCTTAAAGAGGTTGCTGCTTCGCTTGCTTGATACCATTCCATTACTGTACAAGGGTTGATCTTGGCGACTGTAGGTTAAACACGGGTCCTTCATGGTGCAAATCTTCTCAAACGTACGCTTCATACGTTTGACCCTCTGCTATATATCCCATTTTGAGTTTCCAAGCCGTGAGCTCAGAGAGCTGTGACAAAAACGTGGCTTGTTTTTTCAACAAAACCAAACAAACCCATCCCAAATCTCTGCCTTTCTCTGATTGCCTTCTCTGCTCATCCCAAGGCTCCCAACCACCACATAGTGAAGGGTGACTCGGTGAAAGCAGCCCGAATGGTTGGCAGCACCTGCTTTGGGGAGTTGAAGATGCTCACCGCCAGCATGAGCACAGGAAACTTGAACACTTCGCTCAGAAGAGCCACATTACCTGGAAGCGAGCGAGCGAGCAAATGAGGCCGAATGAGGCCGAGGGACACAGGTCACACCTGACACGTGTTCAACGACGGTGGTTCAATCATGTCCCAAACCTGACCGGATGGGTCGCCACATGGTCCAAAGAGTCGGATCTTGGAAAACATGCGCAAACATGTGATGAATGTTCACCTTCAAGAAAGGCCTTTCTGTTCCTTTCTTGGTTGTGTCCACCTCGGGCAAATTGTGGAAGATTGTGGGAGAAAGATGGAGAAAGACTCAGAATGACTCAAATAGACTGGCTGGTCATCCTCTGTCACCCCTTGTATGTGGGATGCCGTTACATTGTTGAGATGTTTCTCAACGTTTCTCACCCCATCACTCTTGCAATTGGGACCCCGCCGGGAGCGCGGCATGGGAAAAGGCAGAGTTGTCGGGAACAAATCCTTCGCCAAACTAACATCAACAACCCTCGGCACATGTGCGTGCAACATCGCCTGCATTTCAGCTGGTCAACCCTGGTGCAGTGGGTGGTGCATGCGACTGGGTCGACCGGCCCTTTTTCAGAGGGGCCGAGAAGCGGCGGCCAAAACAACGTTCGCTCACTTCCGGAGCTAGAACACGTCCAGCCAAGTCACTTCCAGAGTAAGGCACATGTTGCTTTGCACGGGTGTACCAAGTCAAAGCATCTGCAGAACATTTTTGAGCTACCAGGATCATGATCAGCAGAACTGGTATGGATTCTTGCACCCAACTCCTGGCCTCTTTTCCTTAGCATCCAAGGTCCCTCAAAGGACGCCCTATATTTTCCGCTACATTCGGTATTTTTACAATTTGTGAATTGGCTAGTGGGAAGTCAGCTTGATTGTTGTGGTGACTCTTACTTGGCACTTTCTATGCCTGCATCCAAGCATATCCCAAACAAACTTGGTCAACTGCTTCATCATGCTTCATCTCTAGTCTTGGTGCCAAGAAAACACCTCTGCACGCCTCTCTTTTACGAGGATGCACGCCCCTCAACACGGTCCTCCGCCACAAAAGCGCCAAGCATCTTTCGGGAACTGCGCTGACCGCAGAACGGTCCCTCTTGGAAACTGCGTTTCCAAGACCAGCGATGCCAATGGCGACGATCATGGCACCTCCAGCCATAGAGTAGCTGTGAAGTTGGAGGCAGTGTAGGAATAACGAATTCGTTTGACTGCAATCGTGCTTGGCAATGCTGATTTTACTGCAAAACAGCCCTGAAACAAGGGTCAGCGATTCTTGGTTTAGCAGAGTTCATGTGATAGTGCCAGCATACAATCTTGCAACCTCCACCCCATGGCCCGCCCGAGCCTCCCACCCATCCTCTCTCTTGCAGCTTTCGTGTTTTCTCGACCTCCGCCCTCCCTGAGGCAGGTGGGAAGGCACCACGCCCCTCGTCGCAAGAGACGGGTGGAGACGGTGACGTGGTGCAGACGGTGCCGTGGAAGGCAAAGCCATTTGAGAGCAACGTAGTGGCGACCACTGCGATGACGCAGAACAACACCCGCGACCGTCGGGGGCGGGTGAGAAGGCAAGGTCGAGTGGCCATAGCTGCCGGAAACAGATTGGGAGATGACTGTGAATCGAGGACTTCAAACACTGCAATCAGTGGCATGAGTTCTGGTCTATCAACGCTGATACACAAGTATCTCGGTGGTCAGAACTATAGTTAAGTGCTTATAAGTCAAATGTCAGGTGTCTGCTTCTTTCCATCCCTAATCTATCCTAATCTCAAACAAAACACTCAACTATGTGAGCCACACTGTCCAAAGGGTATGCTATACTAAGATCCAAGCCAAGCGAGGAAACAACCAAGTGATGCCCGGTGTTGCCCTTGTCGTGTAACGGCCTGTTTTGCACTCTGTCCATCTTTCATGACCTCATCGGTACCCAAATAGACTACCCTTATTAGTATATATATATGGTTCCGAACGTAATCTGGCTCAAATGTTTGGAGGAGATGCTACTAACAACAAGAAGCTACTAGGGGCTCCTGGCCTTACTACTAGGAGCAAGGACGCTACTAGGGGTTCCTGGCATCGCTTCTAGGAGCATTCTTACGACTAGTAGCAAGACGATGCTGTGTCCATCTTTCATCTTCGTCGCCTTTTTCCGGATTCGTCGTCGCCACGTGAGCGCCATCCTTCACCCAGCCGAAGGCTGAAGACCACGGGATGACATGCCGTGAAGCTCTGTATTGGAACCTTCGGTAGAGGTGGCGAACACACAGTTGCCAATAGGCTGAAACCTTTCCTGGGTCGTCTTTCGGTCCTGATTTTGAGCCATGACCCTATCAAACAACGCATTGAAGAGGGGTCAGAACCCTTAGCTCAGGAGCGAAAGCACAGTGAGCTGTGCTGTGCCTTCTAAGACACACACCCAAAAGAAAGACACAAACAAAGACAGGGAAAAGTGACAAGGTCTTAAACAAAGGAAAATACTTAGGTCATAGGTCACTCAGATTGGTTGTACGAAACTTGCTTGGAAGTATGTACAGTATGTCAATTTGTGTTTTCTTGCTGTTCCTGACCGTTGCCGTTCCTCTTCTTTTCTGGAGCGATATATGTTCGCAATCATAGCTGGTGTGAATCGTGAGGAAAGTTTAGCCCATTACACTAGAGACCCCATCAGAGACTCCTTTGGATCCATTGGCCACTATTTTTGCCAGCTCATACGGGTCTGGAGCGGTTGCTCCGTCTACAAATGAGCACAGCGTGTCATCCCCATGCCGGATTGCCCCATTCTGGGCAACAAAATCTGAGATCAAAACTTTAGTGCAAAATCATTCATGTCTGTAAGGGTCCTGGCATAAGCATGGTGTCCTTGACTATCTCTGTCCTCTCTCACAGGCCGGCCAAACCATCCACAAATGCCTGTGGACAGGTGACGGCACTCATCTCTATGACCCCCAGACCTGCATGCGTAATGAGTGGCTACTAGGCTGAGTGTAACCCAGGGTGCGAAGGCTGGGCCGTTTTGCAGCTCCGGGCAGGCTCAGTATCTTCGACCGCGAGGTCCACCTCCCCCACCACCCCCACCAGGCTGCCGTGCCATGTCCTGCGTTCGGGCGTTCGGTCATGAAAACAAGAGATGGAAGCTGGGAAGGTGTATATAAGTAATCCGCAAGTGGATGGAATCCGATAGAGAAGTCAAGCTCCTGTAGAATAGATGTATCCCTTCAAAGGCCCCCCTAATTGTGTTGATCTATTTGGGTCCCTCGATTGTTGAATATCACTTGGTGATTCGTTCATGGTATTGGCTGGGATGTTGATGAACCTTCTGGTTGTTCTAACAAATCTCATGGCAACAAACAGGTGACATCCTCGTCAAAGCGGTTTCTGGAAATGATTTGCCTTTCAAACAGGCAATCATACTCCCAGGACAAGGCCATCTTCGTGAGCTGATTCTTCTGACTTCTCCCTCCCGATGTGTGCAAATCAAAACATGCAGCTGGTGGGCATGGGCCTAGTTGCCATTCTTCAGGTGTGACCATCCAAACAAATTCCATGAGATACCAGAACCGTGCAATGCACACCAGGGAATGTGGCTCGATCACACTTCAGAGGAGGGGTCGAAAATGACCAATCAACTTCCGACAGAGGGCCCCCTCAACTGAACAGCACCAGCATTGTCTTTGATCTACTGCAACGGACATCAAGCCCGTCATGAAGCTACCTGACTCGTAAGTTGGAAGGATCCAAACAATCCATACCGCAAAAATCCCGATGCCGGAGGGATGACCAGAGGGCGCCCGAAAACAAACAAACACACACACACACACACACACCTGTGTGACTTTTTGACGCGAAGCTTGGGTCAAAACTCAGGGGATCTACCGTGATATCAAAACATGTTTAAAAAAAAGTGTTAAAACAATCTGCAGTATGCTACAGTATGGCTATATACAGTAGAATTCGTCGTGATGTAGTGTAAGTGTAATCTACTTGCTGGAGGATGGTTAGTGCGGCTTGCTGCTTGCTGCTTGATGCCTCCTCCTCTCTGCCGAGTCCTCCAGCCATTCAGGCACATCCGAGGACTCAGGATCATCTTTCTTAGCTTCCTGCATGGCCCGTACAATGCTCCTCAAGGCTGTTTCTCCTGAGCTTCCACATCTTGCAGTGCCAAAACGCTTGCTTAGCAAAGTTCTTAGGTACCGGACATGCACGTGTGCAGTGGCAACCCACAGGCAACTTTGCTGGATGTGGTGATGTCCACTTAATATGGTGTTCCTCAACGGCCCCACGCTTTTGGGGGGGATCTTCTTGGGGAGTTCTAAGTGCCTTTGCTTTTCAATGCTTTTCGCTACATGCATCGTCCTTCCACAGAAACCTCCCACAGCACTGATCGGTCCAAGGAGCTGTTTCCCACAAAGGAGGTCGCACGGCCCTTGTTGCCAATACGGCCGGTCCTGTAGGCTGAACAATTATGTCTTGGAAAAGAATTGTTCCACGACTGATTGAACGCAAAGAACCCTTGGAGTTCCTCAGTGGGTGGCTTCATTGGCAAATTCACGAGCGGCGAGCCTGAACATACCAAATATAAATACCACAAAGCTAAACGGTCTGTATAGTCTGTTGATCCTTGTTGTAGAGCCAGCACGGAAACATAAAAACACTCGTCAAAAGAAGAGGCACGAGTAGATGCAAGGGTTCACACACATTCAAAAATCATCACTGCATGCCAGTGCACCAAGCAAACCATCATCAAACCAATCACACGCGGTCAAGGCCCGTTGGAACCCGGTCCTCAAACAGGCGAACTGGACGCAAAACTCAGCGACACTCCCACCCCCTACAGCTCCTGCCAATCCGGTGCACGTAGCTGTCTCCTCAGGACCCATGATGGGAGTGCCAAATACAATGAATGCCTTCTGTGGTGGCAATACGGGCGTACACGCACACAACACACCAACACACACACACACACCTACCAGTTATATATATATATATTAATATACTATATATAGTCGCATGTAAATCTACCACGCGACATCAAAAACAAACAACAATCAACAGTTCTTGCATCTTTCTGCTCACATGCTCTAAAAAAACTGTGGGGATGCATTGAAGGCCCAGTGTTCAATATATATGATTCAGAACCGTCAATGATACCTGCACCTTGGTCCCATGGTGCAGCGGGAAAACCCATATCATGGTGCAAACATCAGCTGTGAACACAGCGCGGGCCCCTGTTGGGTGCACTTCTGGCTCCTGTGGATGTCCTTGTGCTCTTCCTTAGCCTTCAAACACCCATCGCAAACTCTGCGGTAGGCTCGGCCTAGGGTCCCTTGGATTTTGCTTTGTCACCCACCAGTGGGCACTGGAAGAACCCTTTCATCTCTGCTTTTCAGCGGCTGGCTTCGTGCGTTTCAGCGTCGCAAACTCTCTGGTTTGCCCGCGCCAAGGTCTCTGGCGTTGCGTATGCCTCCTCTTTCGCCAAACGCCTCGTGGGAGCGAAAACATTCTGCGGCTTGCGCCAGGCGCGACGTCTGCGTCTTTCCCTCTGCGGCTTGCCCGCGGCAAGTTGTCTGGCGTGCTCTGCTTGTGCCATTGTTGTTGGTCAATCGTTGGTTGAAATCTTCGATCAAATCCACATCTTACATGCACATCGGAAATTTTTACCTACTCTGGCTCCTGCTCTCCCCAAGTGTGCCATAATCCCATATGCCAATCCTTGATTTTTTACTTCCCTCATCTTCCCTCTTATTCTCATCGGGGCATGGTAACGTCCCCATCCTTCTTCGCCTCTCGCGATTGAGAGGTCCCGATTCAGAGGGCAGCTGCGCACCGTCGCCTCGTGGGGTCTCGGGGCCTCGGAATGCTTAAACTTATCTGACCTGTGAGTGGGGCAAAAGCGGCAAAACCCTATTGCATTGTGTTGTGGGCCCGCACTGGGCGTCCCGGAACAGGACTCTTGAAGCTTGCAACCGGCCGCCGGCCTTGCCGCCATTCTTGGCTCACACTACATATATGGCTGCAGCACTGGCTGCAGCATACACGCTTCCAACATGTTACAACTCGTACGCTGCTTCCATCGCAACTATGCATTATACATATTTCAACACGGCCGCTCCCCTTCCCATCATTCTTCCCTGCACGCAGCTCCGGGGTCGGCAGCTGCAGGCGGTAGCCTGTAAAATCCGGCGAGCCGTGCCGTTGTCCCATATCAAGCCTAGCTTGCTATACGGAGGCGCGCTCTTGCCGCCGACCCGCATTTCTAGCATCACCCGGGCTCATGTGGCTTCGTCACAAAACGTCAAAAACTGATGGAAAAGGATGAACAATGGCGACTGTAAAGCTTAATTATAGCTTCAAAACCTCCAGAAAATAAAGCATTGAAAATGGAGACAACTGTTGAGGACAAACTTTGGTCGAGGATGCTTAGCATCAGCAGGGTCTCAGTCTCAGCAGGAAAAAATGCAAATCCTTTGGTCCTTTGGTGTATGACTAGGCGCAAAACACTGTACAGTGTTTTTGCAAAATGTATGTCAATGTAGTTTATGAACAATGCTGCTCGTACTCTGGTGATATCAATGGTGCTCGACACAACTGCTACCCTCAAAACTTCCTCTCCTCTTAGCATACTTTCTTCTCTAGAGATAAAACTTTACAGTAGCATGTTGTAAATCATCTTCCATCATTTTCCTGTGCTTTTGACGTGTTTTTCTAAACTACATACGACCTTGTGATGTTCAAAGGTCGGTTTGCGGCCGACATTTCTAGCACCACCTGGGCTTATATGGCTTCTTCAAATATCATGACTTTGTAATGGACAACGTTAAAAAAATATAAGCATTTTCTAGCCTAAATGCAAATAGCTTTAGGCTGGAATATGCTCAACTATATTATATATACACAAAAAAATGTTCAGCGTTTTCCGCTACAAAGTCCTGATTTTTGAAGAAGCCGTGCGTGGGCGTGAATGCGTGCGCGCTCGTGTGCGTGTTCGTGCGATTGCGCGAGTGCGTGTCCGTTCGTGTCCATGCGGATGCCTGTGCGGGTGTGCATGTGCGTACGTGTGTCTGAAGCTGAGGTTTCCTGGCTTTTCCATCAAACCCTGGTGAGCACACCTGTGTGGGAGTGTGCAGGCATAAGAAGCTGTGATAATCGTCGCGTTTTGCTGTGCAATGCTGTGCAAGGAGCCTCCGGATACGCGCAGTCCCCCCAAGGGCGTCGCCGGTTGGCGAAGCCCGTCAGTACACGCACACCCTGCAGATTCTCATCAGATTGCAGCGCATCCACAGCGCCCGCCACTCCGAAGCCACACCCTGCACGGCAGCCAAAGAGCCGTCCATTGGAAGGTCGTAGTTCACGATGTGCTCAACCCCTGGAACATCCAAGCCCCGCGCTGCCACGTCCGTCGCCTGATTGAGTCGCTTGAACATGATTGATCAACATGCAGTCATGACATAGACAACACTCAACTTCTAGCTAGAAACACATGTATGAAGTTGAGTCGCAAAAAAAAAAGAAACACTCAACTTCACCATACCTAGCAATTTCTCTGAAAGTCTGGATTCATGCTGTGCGCTTATCATCTGTGTCAGTGCCGTTGCGGTAGAGGCGTTGTTTCTTGTGTTTGGGCACTCTATAGCACATCTGATGGCAGCAAAAAGTTTAGAACCAGAAATGGTCACACAGTCTCGAGGTCGCTTGCTTTCGTGGCTTCCCAAGCTCGTCAGCAAGCCAAACCGACGAACACAAAATCATCTCCAAACCGACCAGTCTACAAGCCCAGCGGCCACCAGCACACTAATGCGTCCGTTTTTGACATCTGCCAGCGCCCGGTTACGGAACATCTGGTTGGTTCCTGGAGCAAAAGCGGCCAATTCTCGCCAATATCAGCGTGATGGTGAAGCTGTAATAAGGTAATCCAGGGCTTTTAGCGCGCATGTGCAAATACTATTCAGGACACCTCAACTCAACTATCCTCAACTAATCAGTAAGCCAGAAATGGATTCTCTCCTGCGACTGGATTTCCAATTCCATTGTGTTGCTCCCGCCACCGCTCTTTTGCGTTCATCCAAAGGTCATGCTCTATTGTAGCGTTCTTGTCGCTGAATATGGTCTTCCCAGCATGTACAGGTTTGAATGGTTTGGTGAAATTCAGAAAACATAGCCTGCACAGCTACTAAAAATCTTACTATTGCACCAACAACTCTGAGTTGGGGCCTACAACATGGACCAAATGAGCAGCCTCCATGCATTGGCGCTGCACTGATGCCGCGTTCCCGGAGCTGACTGGCAATGTCGTCCACAACGTTCTGGGCGCGTGGCAAACGTGAGGGGGAAGGACACCTGGTCACCCGAGGGGTGGTCCATTTGATTGACTTCTTCCGCAACATGAGTATCGGAGAGAGTTGCCCGTCTGGTCTTCATGTCTACTCCGAGAGCCGTACCATCCGTAGGATACGCATGTATGTATATATATATATAGACAATTCACACACTTTCGTTCATATATATATATATATCATATATTCATCTTGCGCCATAATCACATGGCTTATCGGACGGTTTTCCAAAATTCAACATGCAACAAACACCAGCCCACATGCCATAGACCGCGTCCTTCGTGTTCGCGAAAACGATTGTCTTCTTTGGTGAGCCATTCTCACTGACCTGCATGCCCCAGTGCATACCGCGAATAAAACTCACGAGTTGCAAACAATGATTGATAATAACTTATCAAGGTTTGATACACAAATACAACACAGCAAACATGCACGGGATCCTGCCCAAGTTCTCATTAAATGCCTGTTGAGCGAACATATGCATGATCGACTTCCTGGTTAAACTGAAGAAGTAAACAGTCGGCGTTGAAGCGAAGTCTTGCAACCTCAGGTAGAAAATGCCCAGTTGTCGTTCGTCAACAAAGAATTCGGCTACAAATATGAAATGTATTGCATGGATTTGAAGTCCGACTCTCCATTTTGCCAGGTCTTTTGGGTGAAAGGGGATCCCAAGCGCAAGCGTGCTCGGTTTTTCCGGCACCTCGTCCAAAACTTCGCAAAGTCTGTCAAACTTTTCGCTCCAGTTCACCTGAGTCGGGGCGCAGCGCGCCGTACTTGCGAAACGCGCGCTGCTTGAAATGAAGGAAGATCTGCAAGCGAATGAAGCACATTGACCGTTAGGAATCAGAAAACGCATGAAAACTCGATGATGTCAAGGCCAGGGAAAGCATTGGAAGATCCGTTTGCAAAGCTGTTCGTAGACAAACTGACCAATCACGTGCGCCGTGCGCCTTCTCGAAGTGCTGGTCCACATCGGTCGCTGCGTGGCCCACCTCTTCAAGCGCGAAAACACCATGAGCACTGTAACCCATGATCTACGGCGAACCGACTGAAGCGCCATGCTTTCGCAGGGCTTTTTTCAACGGATGTTTCTGGTGCCATGGCAATGGAAGATGGATCAACAAGGACTTTGATTGAACAAAATTGAACTGCAAAGAGTTCCTGCAGCTGCAGCCAACTCCTCCGGTCGCTAGGAAAGCTGTCTCAGTCACACAGCCAGCCACTGCACTTGGGCCTGGACATGTCGGAGGGTCTGGTTCCCTTGTTTCTTTTGTGCTGAAGCGTTTCTTAGTTCGCAATGACAGTTATTCAGCTGGTCCTCGCCTCACTTCGCCTGCTGCTGATCCTTCATGAGCACACCTATCCCAAACGATCCATGTAAGCAAATATTGCCAACATTGGTGGCTTTTGGTGGTGAATGTAGGACATATTTGCTTTACATGGATCCTCAGTGAATAGCATACAGGTGGCTACTACAAGTAGCTTTCCTACATCGCACTTCCTACCCACCTTGCCAAGTCAGAGTTGTAACGTCAACGGCTCTTCTACCTGTTCACGCCCGGACCCCATGCGCCTGGCCCACCGAAATGCCATAGTAAGACTCAGTGGCTGGCGCACGGAGGGCAAGACAGCGCATGGAGTCACATTGCATGGAGTCATCCAACTCCATGGGTGTTTTTCAACGCCACTTGGGCAAACGAGTTGGGCATCTCTGATTTCTATGCACCAAAAACTGATATATACTGCCTTTAATGGGTGTTTATGCTGCATTGGTCAGACTCACTCCCCATGGCATGCCACACATCCATGCAAATGCACATTCAACTCGAAGAGCTTCCTCTTGTCACCTCACCTGGAAAAAAACAGAACTACGGGAACTACCCTGCTTCCTCTTGGCGAGTCCACCACCATCCCGGATCCCTGTTTTTGATGAAAAACCCTCCTCCAAGTGCACCAAGGAGCTGGGTCCAAAAAGTCCAGTGCCATATCCTGCATCTCCTGCGCGCCCCAATCCATGGGCGCGGCCGTGAAACCGGTGCAAACCACTGGGAGTCGACGGTCGTCCACGTACGGAGTCGTCCACGAGTCCACTGAGTCGAAACCCGAGTCCACTGGTCCGCTCATGGGCTCCGCTACGTTTGTAGCTTCTTGTTACTATAGTAGTGATGCCCTTAATTAGTTACAGTATGTAAGTTTGTGCATGGCATCCACTATCCACAATGTGCCATTTGAGGCTGTTTGCCAATTAGTGCAAAGAACTTGTATCTCTTCACATCTCTTGTCATGCGCAAATCGGACTAAAACCGACTAAAGCCGACTCTCCTGCGGAAAGGTGGCTGAGAACATCATCGTCTGACGTCCACCCTTGGTTCGCCACTCTTCGCGGCGATCGATGAACGCTCCACCCACGCGATCGATGAAGGTCAAAATTTAAAGTTGTTCACCTCTCTCAACCAGGACTGTCTCTTCAAAAAGGTGACCTTCGGGAGGAACACCATTTACATGTCCTACTTTTTTGTTGACGCACTCCTGCACTGTAATTAGATGTAAGTAATAACTTGTCGAGGCCTTTTTTGCATCATGAATTGCAAGCACATACCTATCAACCATGTTTCGGGAAAACAAAGAAAACAACAACGAACATCATATAAGAATTAAACACAAAACAAACGACAATCATGATTATATATATATATATTTAGAAAAATTGTGCACACCTGCTGAATCCCATGGGATGAAGGTGAAAAACATCCGCACTGTTCGCCCAACACTCTCACATCTTGCCTCGCCAGGCTCCGGCATGCCGTAGTTCTCGATAATATTTCCTAGACTGACTCATTTCAGAACAGGCGAAGCAAACACGCAGGCCATCATGAAAACCATAGTATTGTTATTTCTTCAGAGCTGCAAAGGTGAATTGCAACATCTCCTTCACACTGTGGGTGTGGGGGGAAGTGGCTGCCAATGAAACTGTTTACATGCTGCGTAGCCAAATTGATGCGTAAAGTTATCTAAAACTTCATTGGCGTTCACAACAACTCATAATGTACTCAAATCGGTGACCAGGCACACGAACTGGGCTGTTGCACATCAACGCTCTGTACTATATATATAAACATACATGTTTTGCATATATATATTTTTTTTAATATATAAAAATACAGTATATATCTTTTCACTGTTGTTTTTGTAATCTCTCTCTCTCTCGTTTTTTGGTCGTGGCCTTTAAATCGAGGATTCTGGAAAGCCCCCTAGTCCAAGCTGCCTCCTTGATCACTCGCGTTGGGGTGTTCAGACAACAGTCGTCTGGCCATTCTGCTTGCCCAAATTTCACGTTTGGAATCTTTACTTGTGGTAATATGGCCCGAAACCTCGCAAACACACTCTACTCTATCTCCGTGGTCCCTCTCTGGCACATATGATCGATTGATACCCCCAGCTCCTTCGCACCAGTGACTTGATTTGACCCACTTGTCACAAAAATTTTAAGCAAACCTTTCCAAGGCTCGAATCTGCGGCTCAAAGCCCATGTCCAGCATGCGGTCAGCCTCGTCGACCACCAGGAACCTGGGAACATCTGTTGAAGCATCATATGGCCGTGGGCCACGGGTCGTCAGTTCTGTTCAATTTTTGTTGCTTGGTTAGGATTGGTGCTCACAGAAAGGGACCATTGGAGAGTTTCGGTGGCGTCTGCTCGGTCCATTTGCCAATCCGAGCTCGGCTTATGCTGTCGCCAAGCAGCTTGACCTCCTCCATACTGATCACCTCGCCGATAGTGATCCGGCTGTGCTGCCAGTCTATGAGTATGGTGAGTGTGTTCTTTTTCTCCGGTGATGAGAAACCAGAACCGCGAGTGAGTTCATGGGCTACCAGGCTACCATACAAGAATGGAAGAATATGGCATTGCTTTCGGGTGATTACGAGAGATTGAAGAGTGCACCTCATGCAACCTCTGTAGGATATCAAAACCGAAGAATTGCTTTCAGTGGTTTCTATTCTTTTGCAGTGTGCTTTGCTTCGGATTCCCTCGTCCAATGAAGAAGGCACTCTTGACCAAGCATATTCAACAATGTTCCTCCAAGGGACGCCACGGTTCAGGAAATCATCTAAGCGGCCAGGGGCTGCCACCACAATCTCCTCGGTGATAAGCCACAAAGCAACCAGCAAATAACCCCAATGTAGCAGAAATGTATGGGTGTATTTTTTTCAACCATACGTCTAGCTAGACGTGTTTTAACTTGAGAGAGGAGGGGGTGAACGAAAGGTAGCAGGCAATCACAAGTAACCCTGGTAGAAGTCCACGACTGCGTGAACCGGCGCAGGGGGGATTTGATCCAGGGGGGGGGGCCCCCGTTCGTTGGACAGTTCCGGACCATGCGGCACACAAGTAGTTAAAACAATACAAGACAACTTTTCACACAACAACTTAAAACAATCATCTGTACAAGTACACAAAACAATTAGAAGAGAACCGGCATCTTTGGAGTGGAGACAATCACACTTCGCATGACTAAAAGAGCACTTAACACTTCTCAGATACTCAACACTATAAGAGACTTATCATTCCCAGTCTTGTAACCCCGCAGACCCCGCGGACCCCACAAACCCCGCGGACCCCGCAAACCCCGCGGACCCCGCAATCCCCGCGAACCCCGCGGACCCCGCAAACCCTGCAATCCCCGCGGACCCCGCAGACCCCGCGGACCCCGCGGACCCCGCAAGCCCCGCGAACCCCGCGAACCCCGCAATCCCCGCGAACCCCGCGGACCCCGCAAACCCCGCGGCCCCCGCGAACCCCGCGGACCCCGCGGACCCCGCAAACCCCGCGGACCCCGCGGACCCCGCGAACCCCGCGGACCCCGCAAACCCCGCGGACCCAAACCCCACGGCCCCCGCGAACCCCGCGGACCCCGCGGACCCCGCAAACCCCGCGAACCCCGCGGACCCCGCGGACCCCGCGGACCCCGCACACCCCGCAAACCCCGCCAACCCCGCGAACCCCGCGGACCCCGCGGACCCCGCGGACCCCGCGGACTCCGCGGACGCTGTAAAACAATGCGGGCACCCAGTGAGGAAGGGCCGGCGAAACTAGCCCAGCTACCAGGCCATACCATCACAAGATCCCGCGTGGCCAGCTGACTTGACGCTGCCCAACAACAGCTGCCAGCCCTAGTGCCAGTACTATGTACACCAGAAAGAGTCCACGCCACATAGACCACAACAGTCCAAGCCACGGGGGGCCCCCCCCCCCGGACGAACAGAATCAACTCTTACAGGACCAAATTCAATGCACAATCCCAACTCCTGATTGTAATACATTTTTGATAAAGCAAGGAGAACTCAGGTAGCTCAAGCTACCTTTCGTGACATGTTTTAGCATGACATAACACAGTTTAACTACACCTGGAGCCTCAAGCAACGAAACGTTGGATCTGAATGGCTCGAATGTATTCTGAGCAAGCAAAACATGACTACAGAATACCGCAGTCGAACTCGCGGTCGAGTATACAACTCTCAGAAGCACACAAGCACAAATGGCTGTGCAGACAAAGACGACTGCCGCGGGGAGACCCAAAGCAAACCGCTCATGTTTGGGTGCCTTCTTGGCAATTGCACCTTTAGTCCAACCGTTCCATACATTCAGAATCAAAAGCTGCTAGCCAAGCAGCAATCCCAGAAACAATGCTTCGGAGCTGAGTCAAAGCATCTTCCCCTAAGTCAGCCACCGCAAATCTTCAGAAAATTCGCTGCTATGAGGTCTAGAGTGACTTCAGCTGGCTCGGCTGGAGCGAAAAGGACTCCAAAGTCAACAAACAGGTCATTTCCTCCCTGCACTCAGACCTCCTCCACTATTTGGGTCTCTCAGGGAGTTCCGTCATTGTACCCCTCGATGCTGACACACGTCACAGATCTATGTTTCCCAGCATATGTTGGAGAAATGATCTCATATTTCCAAAGCTGCAATGGAACCCCATGGACCACATGGTGCTGTAGCCCTACGGCCCTACAGGTCAGGTTTACTAGAGTTGATCATACAAAAACACCACTCATTAAGGAAAGGGACCAGGTTTTACTGGGCCTTTGGAGCTGTAGAGTATATAAATATAATATATATACACACACTATTTCACCTTGAAAACTTCAGGTGGACTCTCACCTTTGATTTTCAACCAACGCACTGGACACCGGAAACACGACGAGTGACGAAGCCATTCATTCTCCACTCGGTCGTCTTCTGCCGAGGTGCCCCCGACGATGCACGCGACCCGGGCGTCGCTGCGATACGTCAGGCGTTTGGCCTCCTGGGTGATCTGCTGACACAGCTCGCCTGGGCTCTTGGGCGTCAACGCCCAAGCATTGGACGCATGGCGTCAACGCGTTGTTTTGGATGAGGATGTGAGTACATTTAGTTACAGTACTCACACAGCATATGAGGACTGTTGATGAAAAAGTACTGTATATAAAAAGGCTTTACAATCCAAATGCAGAATTTGATTTATAAAGAGTCCACATTAAGTAAGGGTCTTGGAGCATACCAGTATGTCCAATAGTCAGCGAACTCAGCAGCGTACTGGTACTGCATACTAATGTGTGCAAGTATGGTAGGATAAAACCATTCGCCTGCACCATGTTTCGGGAACTGTGGAAAAGCCACGGTCCATCGCTCTCAACAAGCAGGAAGTGGGCATAGCTGAACTTAGGTCAAACAAACCTTCGAATCCAGGGCCAAAATTTATATACATATACTAAGCGGCAAAGGTCCCTAAGGCCCTGGACAGCTCCTGCAATCATGGGCTGCTTTTGTTGCTGAACATGGTGCGAATGTTTGTTGGATCCTTTTGGGAGATGGCTGAGGAGCGAACCCAAACGAAGTTGTAACTAAATATAATCCTCCAGATTAGGCCAACTAAATCCAACCAATCCGTGGGAAGTCCGAACCAAAGGTGATGGACACACAGCGCCCTCCCGGGCTCCCGGGCGTGTGGGCGCCAGCACCACGCTGGTGGGACACACAGCGCCCTCTTTCAGCTCCTGGGAGCTTCTCTGTGCGCCACAATCAGGCTCTATACAGGACAATCAACCTGGAGCATTGAATGGGTACCCAGCCAGGAAGCCCACAAGTAGTAAAACCATTTGGACCCATTGGACCTGGAAAGAAGTGCACACGCGATTTGTGGTGGCCCCTTTGCATCTCCCCGTGCACCTGGCTTGGATGTTCATGGATTTCCAGCCTCGGGTCATTCCAAAAGAGATCACCGGAGCCTGACCACATGTTTGATTCTGCTTGACGAATGGGATCAAACGTGTGGGGCGGTGGAGTTTGGGCAAAACCTAAACATGTTGGGAAGTTGGGACATCAATCGATTAAACTCTGGTGCCAATCCGAGAAGTTGAGAGGCCACAATCCACCTTGTGCCTCGCACAGCCATGCAACAATGCACAAAAAGGGGGCCACAATCATTGGATCGTAGGCAGAAATCTCGTGGATGAAGGCAACATTCTACCTGGTTGGTAGTTTTCTACTCACTTGAAAATGTATGAGTCAGTGGGTTTAAATAGTCCCAAGTCAAGGTTGAAAATACACATATCTGAAACCACCCTGCCAGGTTAGTTATAGACGAGACATCTCACAAGATCTAACATGTGCAACCCCGTGAACAGCGCACGAGAAGTTGGGGGCCAACCGAATCTTTGACTCTTCACTGAGTTATATATCGATATTATACGTTGACTCTTCGTGGGGTTTTCCGCACCACAAAACACTATCCCGTCCTTTGGGCCAGCCTGCAGTGCTGCTGTGATGATGGGGACCTCAGAAACTGCCAGAGTCGGACTTGGATTTCCACTGGAAACATCAGCTACTTCAAGCGTCGTAGCCCATCCCAGTTGTAGCCTCTGGATGACTTTTCAACAACAAATGATGTAGAATGAACAACAGTGGCTGCAATTGGCCGAAATTGAATCATGATGCTAGGCTGTGATATAGGCTGTGCTGGCGTACCTGGTGATCCGAGTCTTGGTGATCCAGCTTCCAAGCCAATCCAGCTTCCAAGCCGTCACTACAAGGTCATTAGATAAATCCAAAGAGCCAAGAAAGCTGCGGTCTTTCCGCTGCCCGTCTGCGCAGTGACCATCACATCACTGCCTTACGGTGACCATCACCAGCGCAATCCGATGGATTTGGGAGAGGGTTGGGACATAGTAACCAGTTACCAGTTGTCAAGTTCCGGAAAACAACATATCCCGGTGACTTTCCAGCAATGAGGCCAGGAAAAGTGAAAAGTTGCACAAGAGTAGAAGAATTATGCAGTTTCCAAACTGTGACATGCTCATTGCAGTTCAACGGCAAATCATTGACTCACGGTGCAGGAAAGGTCAGTGTTAAGGCTGTTGAGGTGTTGCACAAATGGCGTTCGATCAAGGGGCTGGAACCAAGAACAAGCGCCACAGTCACGGTTCAACATGGCCACCGTGACATGCTTCTGGGAGCACAAAACGTACAATCTAGAATGCGTCGGTTTGTGGTTCCCCTCAGGTTATCAGTTCTTTTACAGCTTTATGCAAGAGCTTTGCTAAACACTTCGATGGCGCCAAAGCAAGCCATGTATGCCCCCGTTGCCCGAGTAAGAACTTGAGAGAGGAGGGGGTGAACGAAAGGTAGCAGGCAATCACAAGTAACCTTGGTAGAAGTCCATGACGGCGTGAACCGGCGCAGGGGGGATTTGATCCAGGGGGGGGGAACTCCAGATTGTAATACATTTTTGCTAAAGCAAGGAGAACTCAGGTAGCTCAAGCTACCTTTCGTGACATGACAAGGAACGTATTGATTCTGTCTTGAGATCTACGTATATAAGAACTCCGACTTATCTCCCATAGGAACGTCATGATAACTCTATGACTGTACAAATCTATACACAGTTCTAGAAACAAAACATCTCCGACCACCGGCTTTGCCGAGACGGCGGTAAGCCGACCGAACTCTCGGAGGTGACCGTGCTATTCACCGACGTCTTTGACCGAAACGGAGCGAATAGCAGTCGCGAGGGATGGGGAACACCAAGCCTCACACGTTCACCCGGCTCTCCGACTCAAGCCTTTCCCGGACATGTCATTCGTATCACCCGTGTTATTTGTGTCATTCTTCCGAATGTTGGTGTCAGTGTTTTGTGTAACTCTCAAGTGGTTTCGAGGTGTTCCTTTCTTGATCTGCGTGTTTCTCGGCTTCAACGAGAAACACAACCCAGATGCATCCAGCATCTCCAAAACAGCTCTCGCCTTCCAAAACGGCTGGGATGCTGTACTTCTGCACGGGTGTGGGAATGGAATAGCTACACCTTGCCGTGGACGGTGTGATGTTGGGGGTGCTGGTGCGCGACTGCAATCCAGCCGAGTAAAAAAAGAAACAGCTCTCTGATGTCGGTGTGATGCTCCCAACGCCCTGTGCAATTCAATCTGCAACATGTATGCAATGTATACAGTATCCAAAGCTTGACGTGCCAGCCATCTCAAGAACCCCTTGCCAGGCTGACCACGCTTCAGTCTATATACTACTGTTGCATCCTGGAGAAAACAAATCAAGAGTCGCAAGATGTGACTCATACACACCCATCTACCCATTCATGCATCCACCCACCTGTCGACAGGATCCAATCCCTTACTGTAATATCTTATATCCACCCGTTGACAGCATCCAACGCCATATATAGACCATTCAGAATCAATCATTACAATATTATCATTTACAGCATCTGGGTTTTCCAACCTTTCCAACCAACTTCACACCACCAAACTGGGACGAGTCAATCGTCGGCTTGATCCGCATGGCCCGCAGTCGCTGATTCACCGCCATCCGCCCATCCGATCCCGGGCCGGTTCAAGTTCTCTGTGAGCGCGTCGGGTAGTTTGTAGCGGTCACCTGAGGTGTGGTCGGCTTTTGGTGAAGCTAAAGTGAAGACAGCCTTTTATCACTGCTCAACCAGAAAGACCTTGTCGCCTACAAGGCCCTGGGCCTCTTTTTCCGGTTCAGCCAAGCTCATGGAGAAGTGACCTGGTGAATGGGGTTCCACCAACATGCCTCAAAAGAGAGAAGGATTGTTTAACCAAGCCACACTCACACTGGAGGTACACATGGATGTCCCGAGGCGCCGAGCGGAACAGGAAGGGCGAACTCGTGAAGCTCCCGAGAAGAACCAACGGCCAAAGAGACCCACAAAATGGCAACTCGGACATGTTGTGGCGGGAAAACGAACACCCTTCAGCCAGTACACCGAGTCAGTCTCAGACACACCGACACCCTTCCACTTCCATCTCGATCCAGGCGCAAGCTTCTTGGAAGCTTTTGATGGCCTGCTCCCGACCAGTGCCTCCCTCAGTGGTCACCTCGTGGGAACGCCGAGGCATGGGGGGGGGGGCGGCTCGCCAGGCCGTTTCAATCCGGATCTCTTCCAAAATACCTATAGCTGCAAGAGTCAAAGTTGTTAGCCAATAAGTGGACGATATTGGATGCACTTTCCTGCTGGTGGGCAAAGTAGGTGAACACCTTTATGAAAAGCTTCACTTCAACCGTCTTGCAAAGGGGACCCGCACTGCCGATTTAAAAATTGAAACCCGTTATGGAAAGCTTCACTTCAACAGTCTTGCAAAGGGTACCCCTTATGAGTGCCAAGGATCCACAATAGAGAGGGGATCTGTATTTATAGCACCTCTCTCTATTGTGGCTCCTGCGTTGCTTGAGAATGCTTTCCTTCACATTTCTCTTCTAACACAAGAATGCACAATAAAGGAAAATCTAAATCTTCCAACTTCCAAAGCTATCGATCTCTAATTGAACACCTTTATGCAAAACATCACTCTTCAACAGTCTTGCAAAGGGTACCCCTTATGAGTGCCAAGGACCCACAATAGAGAGAAGATCCACAATTTGGCACCTCTCTCTCTATTGCCCGAGACCTCTAACTTCTGAGTCCTACAGTGCTACCACTAGGCCACACTAACTGTTAAACAAGCACCAACCAGCACAACTGAGCAAACTGGTTTGAGAGTCTTTCTCACAGGGTGTGGGCTGTCATACTTCAGCCTGTCTGGCCTACTAGGGTGTGTCCCAGCCATGCTCCAGCAGACCCAAGACCTGTTAGAGCTATGGAAGCCCTGCTTGTGTCTTCTGGCTACAGAAGCAATGTTTGGAAGTGCCTCGACACTCACTCGGTCACCAGGGGACATAGAGGAGCCAGCAAGACCTGTTAGACCCATGAAAAACAGCTTGTGTCTTCTGGAAGCAGAAGCCATGTTTGGAAGTGCCGCGATCCTCACTCAGTCACCAGAGGACATAGAAAAGCCAGCAAAGAATCTGGTAGAGCGATGGAAACACTGCTTGTGTCTTCTGGCCACAGCAGCAATGTTTGGAAGTGCCGCGATCCTCACTCAGTTATGAGAAGACATAGAGGAGCCAGCAAGACCTGTTAGAGCAATGGAAATACTGCTTGTGTCTTCTGGCAACAGGAGCAATGTTTGGAAGTGCCTCGATCCTCATCCAGTCACCAGAGGACATAGAGGAGCCAGCAAGACCTGTTAGGGCAATGAAAACACTGCTTGTGTCTTCTAGCAACGGAACAATTTGAGCTCTATCCTCACTCAGTCACCAAAGGACATAGAGCAGCAGCAATATATTGGTCTTTTTGTGTCGCAGCCACACCAGCAGCCATTCTCCTCAACCAGTGGGTTTGCTCCCAACCCTGCTCCACCCTGCGGCTACACACACAGCCTTTGATCCTGGAGCATGTGTGGGACTGCTGGGGTATGGCTGCGGCACACCCTAGGCCAGACAGACTGGAGCATGACAGCCCACACCCTGTGACGTCCTGCATCCTTGCTCAGAAATGAGCAAAGACACCCCAAAGTTACCCACAAAGCCTGTGTCGTCCTCACTCAGTCACAAGAGGACAGAGCAGCCAGCAAGACCTGTTCTGTTGGAGCCATGGGCACACAGCTTGTTTGTGCTGGCTACATCTGTTCATTTCTTGTCAGTCTTGGCTTGGCTGCATGCGGCTGAGGGCCAGAAAGCCAGCCAACAACCAACCAAGCCACTTTCTGCACTGTTCATTTTGGGGTCGGCTTAACCACCCTCAATGATCAAGAGAATTCTCAAGGCAGTTTGCTCAGTTTGTGTTGGCTGGTGCTTTTTGTTTTGCAGCTCAAAGGGAAAAATTATATAACTCAGCTGTCAGGCAAGCAAATGTCATACTTCCCCCCCTGTTGTCGCAAAAGTCAGTGGTCTAGTAGTATCACTGTAGGGTTCAGAAGCTAAAGATTTTGAGCTCAAGTCCTATGGGCACTTTTCTGCTGTGAAGCTAACCTATCCACAATTGTGGCTCCTGGCTTGCTTTGGAATGCTTCCCTACTAGTACTACTACTGCTACTACTACTACTGCTGCTACTACTACTACCACTACCAGTCTTTTTATTACACCCCCCAAAAAAAAAACCTGAAAAAATGCGAGGAGGGTGCCTTTATTAATAGTACGGTTCTGACATTAAAATATTTCCCAAGTGAGCATCAATCCCACTTCTACAACAATGCACAATGTAGTCTCTGCCTGCACCCGTAGCAAATGGGGAAGTTCATGGATGAAATTTGGATATCGCCCGGCTGATCCTAAGCAATAGCTAGACTCGCTAGACTCGCTAGACCCCGTGCCATACGTTGCCCCAAAGCGACCCAAATTTCAATGGTCCTGCCTCGATGTTGTCATACTTCGAGAAGTTGATGCCAGCCACCACGTGGTTGGCGCCGAACAAGCGCTTTTCCTCATCTGCGCGCGGTTTTTGCAGTGTACGGGTAACAACAAATACAGTATGATGACTGGCCGCGATGATGGTGATGATGACTCTGGTAGATTATAGTGATAGTGCTAGCTGTAAACAACGGCCTCGGCTAAGCGTTTCCATCCTGTCTTCCCAGTATGGGGCCATGTGGGGGCAAAAATCACCCGCCCAACCTGGCCACTTGGGAAGATCAACAACATCTGAGACTTACCAACCTAGCTGGAGGACCTAGCTGAAGACTTTGTTGCAACGCCATGGTGACCATGGTGCCCTGAACAGTTCTTGATGGATCAAAAAGGTCTTGTCACAAAAAAACGAAACCGCCCGACAAAAAGGCTGAACACAAACCGCCCGACCATACCCACTCTGTGACCCTGAGTGGCTCAAAAAGCGAAACACATGTCCTTCTCTTCGCCAAGGCACCTCTCGCGCCCAAGTCCTTGCAACATGGGGATTTGACATGTTAGTCATGTTAGCTTTAATTTTAGTGAGTATAAGAACCGAAAAGAAAAAATGTGGATATATAGAAAAACAACATCATGGGAGAGGTTGGTGTGAACAATGTGGAATATGTTTAGGACATGTTTAAGTGATTGTCTTCTCCCTCAACCACGTCTTTACCCCAAAAGGACTCATTGCTCAAAGTCCTACTTCTGGACCCCGTGCCAAGACTGAGCCAACACTGAGCCAAGACCGAGTCTTTAGAAGGTATTGTTGGGTGTGGTCTCCAGTGCCCATGTGTGGGGTGATTCTATAGCTGCGATTCCACCTCCGCGTACGAGATGGTGGGGTAGTGCCCGCTCATGCAAAATGTTTGGTTAATTCTGCGTCTCTAGTGACCAGCTGTCTTTCAATGTCTGTTCCTTCCACAAGAGAGAGAGATCTTGCAATAGGCCCGCAACAATGGCAACCGACGGCATATGAGCGCTCACAGAGCGGAAGGGAACACGTTCAAAGGTTAAAAGGCTTGCTTCACAAGGACCACAATGAAAACATAAACAAACACTAACATCGTGGATTTTGCTTGCTCCCTAAAGGAAACCCAAATGGAGCTGCAATGCGCAAATTCGCACATCTCATGTAGAAACACGGTCAATTTCTATGCTTAAATTGAAGAGTCAAGTAGGTTCTTTGGCTCCAAAACTCCTGTCTGTCCTGGCAGCCCCTTTGGCCACACATTTATGGCACACTTACCGAATAAGTACACAGGCCAGGGTTCATGCACGGAAGCATTTGTTCACGGGACACATTTGGGAGAAACCATGCGTCGAAAAGATCCGGGTACACAACATATCGAACAAAACCCCACAACAGGAATCCAACGACTTTCTGCTCTAATTTGATGCCGCCTGCATTGCTTGGAACCGGTTCAGGCCATCACACATAGCTACCGATCCTACAAAATTATCCTGCTGCCTCAAGGCCACTGACCAAACGCCGAACAAATCCATGCCAGGTTGCAAATACGTACTGTATATCCAGCATCACCCGGTCTTGGGGTGGAATATACATTGAATACCAATTAACTTGCATTTTTAGGACTGGGTGATGGTTGGATGCATCCTTAGATCCTTTAGCATCCTGACCTCTTCCAACCTCTTCCTCCTCTTTGCAAGCTCAGCAGCACTTCATCGGTGGGAGGAACACCAGTGCTAATGAGCCGTTTCTGATGCGCAAAGAATTGCGCAGCTTCCCTCCGGCGCTTCCTGAGTGGTCTCCCGGTGATGACTGAGCGCTTCGGACTGCGTGCAGTTGGTGTTTTTTGACATGGCCTAATTATATGCAATCCTGAAGAGGAGACATGCGGATTGAAACCTACCTGTTTCTTTGCCCACCCTTCTATATACATGTCTTTGAGTCTTACGATGCTGTCCAACCAGCGGCTCGAGTTGCCACATGGAGGCCGAGATGACCCGAATCACGGTGGGACAGCAAATTACTACACTTTAGCCGCTTTGCATTTCTTTGCGGGAGTGTTTCTGCCGATTGGTGCGTCCACCGCAGCATGATGCTTTCCAGCTGTTCTGGCCTAACTACCTTCTTTGAACACCTCTCTAGCATATCCAGCATGGACATTTCGAGGTTTGTCTCAGTTCCTAGTAGTACCCTTCGATACCAGGCCCTGGTCGATTGCAACCTCCCAAGTTGGGTGGTGGAAGGGTTGTGCCCGTTTTGTCTCACTGGCCCGATCGTTCGCTCCTTTGCTTAACATCATCAGTCCGATCGTTCGCTGGCCAGGTGTCTGTTCTGTACGTTCCGCTTGCTCTTCCGCAGACATATAGTTGCCCCGATATCCACCTCTGTAGTCTCCAACGCCTGTGTAGGCACGCCGCGCGGAGACTCCGCGCGCCAGCGCGCGGAGCGACAGCGCGCTCAACGCAAAGAAGCCCCAGTGTGCACCACTTCCATGTCTCGCCTCGTGGGAGTTGACGAGTCACGCGCGGAATAAAACATGTCTGACTTCTTGACCTGATATATATATATATATATTGTTTTTAATGATATATATATATATGAGGTGCGGACAACATTATTTATTCATGCAATATGCCATATGCCAAAATGGGTTGTCCCCTATCGGTTGTGAAGAATTAGGCATTTGAAATGTGATGTCATGATGGTGTCATTTGTGAAGCATCGGTTGTGAAGGGCTTGCCGGGCTTGCACGGGCTTGCCATGTTGCGTTTTGATTGCTGCGCGGTTGTGTTTCCAGTTCGGGGCTTGAAACTGCGAGTACCTTGTGAAAGGCTTGTGGAAGCAAACAGCAGAGTAGCATCTCCTTTTTCGACTTGGTGTTATCTGACATTGAACTCGAGGAGCTGGATTCTGAGCTGGTGCTCTGACCGTGACCTGCTTTCACAATGCTTTGCTTTTCCTTGGCCAAAAGTTGTTGCTTGTGTTTACTCCTCAGTCTCCTCAGTTGTAGTCTGCTGATATTCTTGTTAATTTCCTCTTGGTTGTCTGCATCATCTGGTGATTTTTACATGTTTGCAGAATCTTCTAATGCCTCCTCGTACTTCTTTGCTCGCCTTACTGTAAACACCCGTAGGGAAACATTGCAATCAGGTGAAACTACTCTACCATGTGGATTCTAAGAAATGAAAACTGAAGCTACAAACATGAGAGATCTGCATAGACACCCGCAATGGTCCTGAATATAATATAGTGTCACCCTTCAAGTGGGACAAGGGGCACCAAAGCATGTAAATCTGAAAAAACATGGTATCGGTTAGTATCGGTTGAGCTGTCCATGAGAGCTCCCTTACCACGGTGCAACCACCCAACTGTTGTTAATTAATGAAACCTCATCGGCGAACTCACTTGACAATGGTGTGATAGCTCTTGCAACGTAACCCATCAAGGTTCAGAATTATTCATTTTGAAAAGCACCTTGGATTCCAATTCACAGCCATCGAAAACAAAACAAAAAACAATGGACAATAACAACCCAAACAATCTTGGTGGGTAGTATAGGGGTATCGGTGCTGGGTCGTCCCCTATCGGTTGCCAAGGATTTCTTCACTTCTCTACAAGTGTTAAGCACAAGGCGGCCTCTTAATAATTTTGTCGGTTGCTCATATGATATTATATGATTATCTATTGTTTATTTCACTCTAATTGCATGCAATTGCTAATCACAGTCTAATTACTTCAAACCCATGTGTTGGATAGACATCATCCTGGAATCTTGGACCATGTGCCAATCTGGTCAATTGATGTCAATTGCCCACTTCTGAATATCTTGGCTCACCCGAATTTCTCCACGGCTCGAGTCGGCTCGAGGGTTTGAACGCTGACCGGGCCTCAGAGGCGGACTGTGCACTGAAGCGACAGGGCGGTGTCCCGACACCGGTCGCAGCGCTGGTTCCAGCGCCGGGTGGCAGGGCAAAGGCCAAAAGCGTCATGGCCCAAACTGAACGGAACTCTCAGAAGCCCTGAAAACTGCAGTGAACATGACCGAAGACCGCCGACCCGCGGATATAAGCCTAAGCGATCCAAGTCGACCTCCTCGAACACACCTGAACACACATCCACAGATCATCAAGTACTGCTTGAATAGTTGGAAAAGGCTGGAATGTTGGACGTTCAAAATCATCGAGTTGAGGATCACATCACGCAGTTTCTTGTCTGTTGGAGAGAGACGGAGAGAGATGCAAAAGGATGAGCTGGGGCGCCAAATTCAAGAATGGCATGGCAGGTTGTCCAAAATGGACAAGTACCCGTCAAACTGTCTCTCTATGTGGAAGCCGGCAAGCAAAACAGTGTGCATTCAGTGTTGTAAGCATATAAGATATAGTTACCGTTGCCACCGCTTGGCAAGGAAAAAACAGTCTTCCCCACCTCCTCCAGGAGTTGAACAATTCGCAACTAAAACCGGTTGACACCAAAATATATTCAAAGTGATCCACTTGCCATACTGGAGGCTAGACAAACAGAGTCACATCGCCACCCATCGTATCACTCCATGCACTGTGTGCCGTTTTTCCAATGCAGGTGAGAGCATCTCAGTCCAGTCAGACCCTCGGATTTGCTCGTGTCAGCCGCAATTCCCTTCGGTCAGAGGTTTCAGAGGTTTCTCTACTAGCGTCCTTGCGTTTGTCGCGATGCCCGGGTTCCGAGTCGCGCTGCTCGTTCCGATGTCCGACGCCCTGCGGCTTCACCCGAGCCAATCCGAGCAGGGCCGTGCTGTGCGGCGGAAGGGATCTACGAGTCTAACGAGGCACCACCGGCGGTGGCATCGCGGCACCCGGGGGTGGCAACACCAAGGGCGGCCCGGGCGGCGTGGGAGGCCATGGCCCGGGCGTTGGTGGCGCAGATGGGACTGGAGCATCTGGATCTGGTAGCTTGGCAGGTTTCGTGTGATCCTTGGTGGGTTGAAGGAGAGAAGTCGGGATTTTGCTCGAAGCAGCGAAAAAATGTTTTCCGTTCAGAACGCAGAGACAAGAAGAAACTTTAAGCAAAAAAGACACGACACGTGTCCCAATCACAAACCTCAAAGCAGTCAAGTCATGTTTCATAATTTCAACAGCCATCTCCAGCTTATGCCTCAACACCCTCAAGCGCCCTTTTAAAATGACATAAAGTGACTCGAATTCACCAGAGTGAGGAAACAACTCGCAATAACTCGCAGAAACACCCCCCTCAGACCCTGAACCACAGGGTCAGTTCCTCGCCTTCAGTATTCCAAGTGGCCCCGACAAGACCTGGCAAATCTGGGTAGCGTGGAAGAAGCACCTTGACCTGAGCTGAGAAAAGAAGCACCGCGTGCCAGGCAGTGCGGCTCCAAATCCCCCAAACAGCTGCACACAGCTGTGTAGCTCAAGTTGCTGCTAATCACCTGATCCACCCCTCTCTCCATGTTGTGTATCCAGGCGCCCGTCCCCAGGTGAGTCCCTGGCGGGCTTGTCTCCATGTCCCTCAGCTGCAGCTTTGGCAGCCTCCGCCGCCTGCAATCCCAGCCCCTCCGAGATGGCGGAGGACACCAACAGTCCACCTGTGCCGCTTGGTGCTCCGCTGGTGCTCGGCGCTCCGGATGGAGCTGTTGGCAAGGACCGACTCGCTACGTCGGTGCAGATCCGGAATGCGGCCCGAAGGAAGGGGAACGGACCTCGGGGGAATATTCTATTATCTGTAGATAAGCTACTAAGCTACTAAGCCTAGGCTCAGCATGCTCCAAAACCCTGCTGGCGAGAAAACTCGAATCAGGTCTCTGATCGGATCCAACGCGAAGAATCCACTATATAAATAGAAGGAGCCCCAAATTGTGTGCTTCACAGATTTCCGGATTCCCAATTCTAATTTCTTCCCGCACAAATCTTCACGACATGGTGTTCCCGATCACATGCTCACCAACACGTCCAACTGGCCCGTCGCACCATAGCAGCCACATGGTGGTAAGGCTGGAATGGCAGGACCGCCTGGAGAGTGCCCAACACCAAGGCAAAGTCAGCAGCGTTGAGCTGACAATCAATGATGATCTGGAAACAATATACACAACACACACTGCAAAAAAGTATATCTGGTCAGTTGATTTGATGCCATTAATGTAGTCAGATTCTCTCTGGCACAGGGGCAACGGCAGCATATGGACTGGGCAGCATATGGACTGGGTTGCAGTGTGCCGTTACCTATGGAAAGTCAAAGAGGCTGAAGCGTCCTCAAATCCTGAACTAGAGTAGGTTCAAGCTTGACTGACCTCCGTTCTCCGTTTTCTCATGCCAGCTTCAGGTGCCCGAGCATGTTTGCCACTTTCCAGTGCCCGAAACAAAGTCATGTTGATAGAATCGCACCTTCTTCATGTCTCCTGACCTTCGTCTCTGCCTACGTCTGCTCCCACGGAAACCCAAATGGGCAGTCCCCGAAGACTGAGCCTGCATTTTGGTACACTCCTTTATGTGTCTGTGTCAAGTATCCTTGCTGGGTCTTTCAGTGGGCTGCCCGCAACGACCAAAACCGGCCATGGGGCCATGACCTAAAAGCGAGTCCGAAGCTTCCCGGCAATCAGTCCTTTGACGCCCTTGGGTTATCTTCACGGAAGAGAAAAAAACAAAACAACCCAAGGCGTCAAGCGACACTGCGAGCGACTGCGAGCGACTGCGAGCGACTGGCAGCGGTAGCAATGGTTGGCAATGGTTGGCGGCCGCCCGCTACGTGTGAGCCCATTATATAATAGAGTCCAAATGGATAGCGGAGCAATGCTCAGTCCATGTTTGCTCTCTTCAAGCACCTAGAAACCGAGAAAACGGAGACAACCATACCCACAGTATCAAACAATATCACACATATCTGCCGGCTTTGGAAACAAACATCTGTGTTGTTGACTTGATGTGTCCGCCACAGGCATTCTGCTCATGTCCGAATAGCCAAGCGGCTGAGGAGCATGGCCAATAACTTGAGGGCCGTGCCGGTGAGGATGTCCTATGGGGCAGGGTGACGGGCGGGGAACGCATCCATACCATGCCACACAAGGCAGGAGAACTGGTCAGCATCCTTCTGTCCCATCCATCTTCATCCACCGAGAGGGGCATGCAAACCCTCCATCCACGTTGTGGAAGTGGAACCGATCAAAGCATCTTCTTGTGACTGGATAATTAAAGGTTAGATATGCTTAAATAACCAAATACTGTAAAGAATCCAACTCCAGCACCCCATAGCACCCCTCTGTGCCATCTTTCCAAAAAAAGAACCGTCAGGCACGGGCTCGCCTCCTCTTCAGCGAAGCCGCGGCGCTGCGAAGCGTCTCCGGTGTGGGGTGTTGGGGGGGCCACTCGAGAGCAGCGGAGGTCTCCTTGGAGACGTCGGCGATGCCCAAAGTTTAAGGGAACATATCGATATGTTCAATTGTCGTATATACTTATATCGCATCATATAGCATCGTGAAGTTGCACAAATATAGTGACACCACTAGTGACACCATTTTATAGATAAAACAAAAGCCGCTCAGTGTCAATCTACTTGGGGACGACTGGATGTTTGCGCCAAGGTTTTGTTTCCTTACACACAAGCAGCATCATGCAGCAAATACTAATCGTGATGGCAAGCAGGTAAAGTAAGTGGTTCTCCAACATTGCAACTGGTGGTGGCAAGCCAAAAGTGAAAGTCCATCTCTTCATATCGCTTCGATCTTTGTTTGTTTGGGGTTCAACATGGCTACGCGCTTGTGGGAAAGCCTTGTGGCGGTAGCAAAATGAGTCCATATAGGTCTTGGGGCATCTCCAGTCTAGAGGTGCCCTCATACAGCAATGCCAAGAGCAAATCATGCCCGATATCAATACTACAAACTATATCGGTCTCCGTTCTTTTCGTTCTGGGGGGGCGACATTAAGGAGAGAGCAAACTGAAAACAGCACTGATTTGGCAACCCCAACTGGAGATTTAGGAGGCAAACCAAAGGCCACAAAATACCACCCACACGACCGCCTTGCAGTGGTTTTCGGGACCACCTTCTTCCCAACGCTCACAAGAAACAACTCAGGTATTGTATCTGACAAAACTAGTGCCCTGAAGTTGTGCAGCCCTGCGCCAACTTCTGAATCACACACCAGGACTCTGCATGTATCCGGGGCTGGGTGGCATCGTCCTTGGACGATGTCGACCGCAAGTTCGTGGGTCGGGACACGCGCCGAAACAAACCGGTAATTGGAGAGAACCTGCAAACAGGGTGTTCCTGTCTTTATGGATTTCTATGGTTTCTTGGTGTCTGCATCAAGCCGCTGTACAAACCAATGGTGACACATGGTGACACTAGAATCATCTGACTAGCTATCGCATCAAGAAGAATGAGGCAGTCTTTCCAACAACCTTCGTTGCTCGGTGTGAGTTTTCCTGAAAAACTCTATCTTTGTGTGTCAAAGCATCTGGGCCCTTCAACGATGCTTTTTTTTGAGTTCGAGAACAAGGATACTTTGATGCAGGCGCCAAACAACAGCCATCACGTACAAACCAAGACGTATGTGACCTGCTTGCAGGAATTATAGCAGCTTCTTGCCGCGACACGCGCCTCCCCCGGTGGAGACACCAAGTGAACTTGCTGCAAATCGCAGTCCAAACAAGGGAACTTGCATCTGAAGATCAAATACTTGGTTTGAATATGGATTAGAAACAAGGCAAGCAAACATGTCCAAACAAGGGAATCAATCTGTCAAGAAGGTCGCCCGCCCTTCACGCCCATGCCTGCAAGACTCAACGTGAACCCCCAAAGCAGAAAGCTGGAGGCCACGATAAATAGTTTCAGCTTATATGGTGTCTATGCAATATGCATATCTGGGTGTATATAGCCATCCTAGAGTGAATAGAGAAGTCAAAAAGAAGCCCTTCAACAAAAGGAACATGAAACAACATGTCCAACACATCTGTACCATCTGCTTGAAGACCACGTCTCCATCATCTTCACGTTTTAGTTATATAAATCACTGTCTCATCATCTCATCCAAATGATTACAGTAAAACTTCAAAGGGTGGGTTAAACTTATTGACCTTTGGCCAACTCCAGTGGCCAAGGGAATTGATGGGAATGGACTTCCCAAGTGGTACCAAGCTTCTCTTTTAGAGCCTCCAGGCGGCTAATTTCTAGGATGAATCTTCCATCTCCAAACTGACTGAGCCCAACGTCCGCACCCCCACGACCTCCGCGTGTGTTTCGCGGTTCGTCTGGCCCGAGCCACTTCGGCGGACCGGGCCAGGTCTCGTAGAACCTTGGGAGCGAAGGAAGCTCGAGTGAACATTAGGCCAAGCGAGAAGTTCCAAAAGGCTCGGTTGGAGCGATTGGTCACAGATTTGGGGGTTGTTGTTTGTTCTTTTCCCGATGGTTTTGTGCAAAGGTCATCAGTGGAACCAAACGGCTCTTTCGACCGAGGTGCACAATGGAAAACGTTGGAAATGCATGGATTGTTCGTTGAAACCTTGAGGCACGCCAAAATACGAAAGCCAGTGAACTTGATAGGGGACATCTTTATGGGGAAAGCGGGTGGCGCAGTATGTCATGTGGTGGTTAGCTGTATCCATCAAATCTAAATGGAGCTATGCTGGGAACAACCGGTGGCCCATGAGTGGCACAAAGACCAGGCACCTGATCACCGATCCCTGGATGCTAGTTTAGCAGGGGTTGCCGCATGGTTCTGCAGCAGGTTGTGTTCCATTGCCCTGTTGAAATGTCAGACGCCACCTGTGTCACTCCATGCCCGACGCGTTCCGCGTTGCCCGCGGAAAGCCGAAGTGAAGAAACACCGACCTGAACCGCACCTGGGGCTCTGAAATGGGACCCTCGAAGTAGGAAGGGATCAACTAACATGTCAATTAATTAACAAACGTACATGAATTAATAAGAACTCAAACCATTCACACTCATCTGAGTTCAATACCTCTTCTTCGTTCCCCTCCTCACACTCGGTGGTTTTCCAGCTGAGGCGCGGTGAGACCGGCGCGTGCCCTGCCGTTGGCGTCCCCAAAGCTCGGTTTCCGCGGAGTGGGTCGACCCGGAGGTCGCGGAGCTCGCGCAGGTCGCGGTCCTGGCGGTCCTCGGTCAGCGCGACCTCCTCGAGGCCGACGGAGGTTTGGGGCGTGGCCCAACCGCCATCCTCAGAAATCGCGTTGATTCAATGACTGCGTAGCTTTTTGCGGGATGATTTTCTGCGAGATGGATCAAGATGGTGACCGCATGTGACCGCCATCCTCAGAAATCACGTTTGATGGACTGCGCGAAACTGTGCATTCCATGATGTTTTGCATTTGGCGAGGCCCGATGAAGGTGGAGCACAGACCCCAGAGTACCCAAACAGGTAGGAACGTGCATTGCTGTGGTATACCAGCCAGGTTGCGCACGAAACAATTATATAATATGGATCATTATGGATCGCTTTTTGAATCGAGCATCTGCATCCAACGAACAACTAAAGGACCCGCTTGCTGTGGTCGCAATGGATAGGCGGCGTGGCTTCAAAGGCCTCGCAATGAGCATGGTATCCTTAGTGGATGCAATGAGGCTTGGGGCTGGCATACGCCGCAAAAGCGGAGGAAAAGCTTGAGAGGATATAGTGCTATAGGCTATAGTGGTGTCAGGCAGAAGTTGACATGATCCCAGGAGATCCTATAAGCACATTCTATTTTGGGCAACTGCTGCCCAGGACTGCCGTTTTTTGTCTTGTTTTTTTTTTTTTTTTTCCGGGCAACGTTTTATGCAAACTATTAATGCTCTTCTCGTTTTAGGAAGTTGAAATCAACATGTTTGCATCTACGTACAGTAGATGAATCGGCCCAAGAGAAGAGTTCTGGATCAACCACGGGATCAAGTTGCTGACGTAGGGCATAGCTTTCAAATGCTTTCAACTTGAGTTTCCCTCAGCGTGCGCGAATCTGCTTGGCTTTCTTAGCGCAAATCAGCTCAGCTAAGCTTCAGGATTGTTGGGAGTTGTCGGAACGGTGGTCTCTTCATCGTCGTTCTTCATGGCAGCCGACGTCGGTTCTGCCGTCCTGGGCACGACTGGGCATGCTTTAAAGACTTTTAAAGCACAAGCTTGCAGGTCTTGCAGTTGTATAATCACAACTTTGTGTTGCGACAGGTTACCTTGGAATTCGAATCAAATACATGCAAATAACATATATTATATGATTATATTGAGTTTGCAAAGCGGTCGAGGCATCCACTGCTTTGAAAGGCTTGATGCCAGCATCAAAACAAGGGCTTGTCGAACGGTCATCACATTTGACCACCGGAAAGTACTCTCTATGTGTGCAAATGGCATACTGTAAGTCAATGAGGAGGCTCCAACAAATGCATGCAAGGAGCTTCTGACGTAGATTGAAACCCACGAGCAACCCAGGACAGAGTTGCTCTTGGACCACCGGCCGGACTACAAAGCCAACAGTTCTGGCTGCAAATGTGAGACACATACAACTTCGAAAACTGAGATGGACTTGCAATTCCTGCAAGCCTACAGAATCCTCTGGGCTTGTAGCACATGTTGGTCGGACAAAGGCTCTGTGCTGTTGATACCTTTAAGTTGTCCTTTGGACTCCCTTCGATGTGCTGTGCCATGCCCCGCACTTGCAGGTGAAGGTTTCGTCCTGGCTTAAAGGATTCGCGATTATTCTCTGAAAAAAAATGCAATTCTCCCTCACCGCCCAGCATGCCCATGAACTTCAAAGGGGCTTGCGCTGCTTGTACATTTGCTCTGGTGACTAGCCCAGGGTCGGGAGCCCAGCTTCAATGATGGCCTTCCTAGGTAGAATACTTGACACTCAAGGGGTGCAGCAAAAACGACCATGTTCAAGGTATCCTAAGATCTGCTTTTCGGATTCCTCTGGTCAGCACAACAACTTGACAGCTCTGGGCAATTCACCTAGCCGTCCAAAGACCGCGGCAATTGGAGCTGCAATAAAGGCAGTCTAGAGTTCCTATTTCGTCACTATATGCCTTTTTGAGGTCCCCCCAACCATCAAAACACAAAAGAAAACATGGAAGTCCCACCAAACAAACTCCTCAAAAGTGTCTTTGACTCTTTGATTTTTCTCCTCAAACTGGTGGAAACCCAAACCAGGCGATTCAGCAGGGTGACGGCCGGCAGCAGGTTCTATTTTTGGCTGTCAATGGTTCGCTGTTGCCGATGCACCTGGCATATTTTCACACACATTGAAGGGATAAGGAGGCCCAAACTCGTAGTTTTTCACAAAAACAAGTGGAGTGGAAGGCAACTGGAGTGGAAGGCAAGGGGGATATAGCTCGTCTCCGTTTCAAAAGAAAACGATGGTCGCAGTCGCACCTTCAAAAGAGAATCTGTCTGGTCCAACTTCTTACAAATCGGCAGCCCGGATCTGATCAGCGTGGGTGGCTTGGAAACTCGCGCCCTTGATGTGGTGGGCTCCAGAACATGATCATGTGAGGACACGAACCCCAAAAAAAGCTGACCAGGCTGAAGTTTGGCGATACGCAGCGGTCTTTCTCCACTCAAAGGCTATATCCCCTTGCCAGCGCACCAGGCTGCTGAACACCTTGGTGGAACATTGGTCGGAATTACTGTATGTGTTTTTGGGAATATTACTAAGCATCAAGCATCCAGGAAATTCTTTGGGTTGGAACCAAAAAGCACAACACCATAAAAACTTCAACCAACAGCTCAACTAGGATGGAGGCCTTTGCTACTAGTAACAAGTGGAGGCCATTACTACTAAGTTGGCATCTACCCACCAAACCGTGTTCGTGCTCGTTCTCATGGGAGATGGTCGCCAGGGAAGGCTCTTAAAGTTGCGCCCTGCGACCATCCATGGATCTCAAAACCCACGCAGTGTCCATGTTGAGCTCTGCGAACTTGCACAGCGATTGTAAGGGGAAAAACAGCCAGCACAATGAAGGACAAGTTGACCAGTCAATCTACAGGATGTCATTTGGACAATCTTGCATACCAGGCTTACTAGAAAACTGGGTCAGCTGCAGCATCAAACGAAAGAAAACAAACACCGCACATCCAGATTCCCAGGAGATTCTTCTTAAGACTGACCTTTCAAAAAAAAACGAACATATGCATACGGCATGCACCCCTCCCAAACAAAAGAGGTATCTTCAAAGAGAGTTCTGCCATACAGTACCATCTCACACGATCAAAACATCTTCCAAGTATACAGTATCTTCGCTACCCAAGCACTTTGGTTCCAGGTAATCCAAGCACCTTTGTCCTTTCCGGTAGATGCGAGATGCCCTGGTAATTCCATATTCTACGGACTCAAGGACCGCTGTATACAACGGTGAACTGGTCGCATCTACACTCAAAAATTTCACTCTGAATCTTGTAGAGAACCCGTTGGGGAAGTCCTCCTCGTCGGCACACCCCTTCTGAAGAATAGGAGGCTCCACAGTGCCAGGGCGCCAATCCATAGTGCCTTGATGAGTGTCGACCTCAGCATGCAATGTCGAGACCTTTGAGGAACCACTCTGCTAGTTGCAGCCGCATCAGTTTTAGAGCAGGACATCCTCCGCAGGTTTGCTCTTTAGCTCGGCATGATCTTTATCTATCAAAAACCTTCCCTTCATGTCAAACAAACCTTTGCACAAGTGCAGCATAGTGCACCTAACCTTCCGTTTTGGACGCTGGACGGGACGCTTGATTTGCCAGGCGGTATGCCGTTCAACCAGCAATGTGCTGAACAAAAAAACAGGTGCAAACCAGCCTTCAAAATCCCTTGCAAAACTGTAAATGTCATGATGTCTGTTTCAAGCATGGTGCTTTCATTTGCTTGACACCCTGAACCCTGCACGGACAACCCCAGATTCAATTCAAGAGACAGGAACTCCCGCCCAGCTGGTGCCAAGGACAACAAGCCCATCAACAAGGGCCATGGCAGAATGGGTGCCCGATAGCCGCTGCGGCGTGCCACCAGGAAGGCAATGAGGAAGCCAGCGGACAGTCCCCCAGCATGGCACCAAGTGGCACAGCCTGCCCAGTCACAGAAGCCCAGTCAGGAGCTTGTATGAGCATTGGACAATGCAGTGCTGCACAAACAGCACCGCACGTCACAAGCTAAGCCGTATAATTATAATATATATATATATAATATATCTTCTGCTCTGGAATGGGTTGAGAAGCTTGTGGGTCAGTAATGGATGCGAAGATCTCCGAAGAGGCATTCCACGCCAATCAAGACCGTCAAAAGGAACCAAGCAACAACAAGTAGAAACAGCATAAAATTCCATATTCAAGTGGTCCTGCGGCTGTTGAATTCAACTGCCAAGCTGTAGTTCTTCAGCTGGTTTCCGGAAGAAAGCTTGCCGGCGTGACGGGCAGCAAACACTGCCATGCCTGGCAAGAAAATCCCCATCACCAGCATTCCTGGGGCTGCGAGGCATCGAGCTAGCGTATCCTATCTGTCGGTGCACGAGTTTGGTTTTGTTTGTTCATGTTTCGCCAGGATGTTTAGCCGGATTGTAGGATCTGGGCCAAATCCAATATATGCTGATGTCATGAGAGCAAATTAAATGTACTCTTGGTTTTTTCTACGTTTACTTCCGTGTCCAATTGCCGACCCCAGCTGCTACCCACAAGATTTCTTCGGCGAAGTGGCCATATGAGACAGGGACCATTAACCGCCAGTCTTAGGGTGTCAAGCCCTGTTGTGACGGCCAACATGGGCACCCTCCAAGAACTGTTCTCACAGGACTATTCTGTGGGAGAATGCCATTGCCCTTCTAGCACACCTCATCTTTTTATTTATTTTTGTCAACCGTCTTATGAAGTCCTGCGTGATGTGCTTACCGACTCTCAAAGCACACAATTGCATCCAGCTACAGCAGGATTCCCGTGCATTTTGCATCTCAGCATTATGGAGCATCATCTAATTATGCTCATTGATTTGACATGGCACCACTGTCTCACAATCTCACTCTAACATGCTGCCCAGTACCCAGCCAAGCGTCCAAAGGCGGAGCGGAGGAGTAAATTGAATTCGCGGGTGCGCCGACTCCGCAGCAGGGAAACCAACTCAAAACCAATAAGGCCACCTGAGTTGGCACACGGGTGCTACACGGACATGCACACAACGTGGGACTTGCCGGCTGCAAAAGGGTCTAGACATGTCTGAACAGTATTGGAGAAATTTAACAATTGTAGCTGATGGAGGAAACTGTTGCTAACTAATGGAGATGTCTGTGATTGCTGGGCGGCTGGTTCTTGACAAGTCTTGATGTCAAAAATGCAATAATGAAACATATTCTGGGCAATTTTTGGGGTGCGGTTCTTGCATAGTATCCGGCCATCGCGCTGAAATATCGAAACTAGCATGCGAGTTTTGTTGGGTTCACCAGATATCAAGTTGTTGTTCTAGGTTGCCGCTGCCATACCCTCGGTGCAAACTGATTTGCTCAAAAAATACTATGTTCTTCATCCCCAACTGAATCAAGACCAGGATAAATCCAAGCCCAAGCATGCCACAGCCAAGCGATGAATTAAAGCCGAACTGCAAATGCCTCCAGAGGCCCCCAACGCATAGCGCGCCTGCAATTGACATAACCTCCCTTCCCAAACCGGAAGTGTGCTTATCTGGAAGAAGGTAGGAACACAAGCCCTCTTGATCCCAAATCCAGAACAAAAACTGCAACTCCGTAGCTGGAACTAGGGCGATCAACGGTTGCCCTGGATAAAGTTCCTTACTGAGCCTGTTCCCCACTTCCCCGTTGCCTGGCCAAAGTGTAGGAATGCAAGGTTACCTGCCGAAGCACAGAAACAACACTATATCTCTCTATATCTATATCTATATATATAATATTCAGTCGTAGTCCTTGGAAGTGTGACATGCAGCATGCAGCAATGCATATTAAACTCGTACTGATCAACCACTACGACGTCATCTACTATATGACATGCAATTGCAATAGGTTCGCTGCCTCGCCACTAAAATCAAATACCTGTAGCAAGAACTACTCACAACTCAGGTCAAAACTTAAACTGTTGTTTAGTCGATTCCTCCAGTTTGTGTTCCAGGAGATTCCCACAAGTTCGCGGTTCACAAGCATGAGATACCAGCACCCTCATTTTCTCTGCCTGCAATGCCTGAGAGGAGGAAAGTGCTTAGAAAGGCGCCACGGCAGCCAACCTCTAGAGGCGCCAAAGTATACCTCCAAGGGGTTGGGAAGTCTTCCACCGGAACGCCAACCCTTCCAAACGGGTCAAAAGGCATTTAGCCGAATGGCATAGGGCAACCAAGTCCCTACATTCCTACATCAAGCCAGTTCTTTGCTCGGACAGGTTCGGACAGCATATTTGTTCATCCTTTTCCCAGACTTGGGACATTTTTATTTTTTTTGAGAACTGGAGCCACGGTAGTACATGTTTCTTTTTTTAGATTTGTTGCACTGCACTCAACCACAATCATCATAATATCTGAATCTCTGCACTGCACTGCTGTCAAAAACCACAATCAAACAAAAACACACACACCTATTAACCCAATACTGGTGCCCGTTGAAGTTATATAATACATTTTGCATGTGGGATACCAAACCACCATGGAACGCCGATTTGCAAAAGTCAGTACTTAAGTCAAGACTGCTGGCCTTCCCCATTGTGAACGCTACATACAGAACACGGTTCTCCAGATTAACCTTTCCAAAAAATGAAAACTTCAATTGCAAATCCCAACATCCATTGGGTTGGATTTTTTGGATTGTTGTTTGTGACACAGTCCCCAAATCAAAACCCAATAGTCTTTGCTGCACCAACATCCATTGGGTTGGACTGTTTGGATTATCTGGATTTGGGGACTGGTATTAGGCATTTTGTGCATTGGCATTGTCTACCTATATATACATATTGTATATACTGCTATCCTGTACTACTTTCTGATTTTGGTATTAATGTCAGTGTTGGCTGTTACTTGTTTGTGCTAAGAAGGCTTCAGCATAGCTATTCTCTTCGCATTTGCTGTCTGACTGGCATAAACTAAAAACATCTATCGACCCAATAGCTTTTGCTGCACATACTTCTGTATGTCTTTCTATTGTTTTTGTTGTGCCTTATTGGTTTTGGTAAGAAGGCTTCAGAATGGCTATTCGCTTTGCCTTTGCTGTCTGTGTGACATAGTCACATTAAAAACACAACAATGTCTCAGGATCTGCCCTGCTAAAGAAGGATACAATGATACTCAATGGTTCATTAACTAAAATAAACACACAATAAAACACCGTGTAATTACTGCCGTTTTGGCCTGACATAGAATATGACTACAGGAAACATAGCAACCAATTTGACAGCGCAAGGGTTAACAATGAACAAGTATGTTCAATACGTTCACATGATATTGTGAAGTGGTAGATAAATCTGTGCAATGTAAAATAATTCCTGGGTCGTCGGTTATTTTCATTATTTTCAAAACTAAATTTAGTGACGTCGTCTAAATTACGAAATTATTTTTACGTCGTGTGCCCTAACGCCCCCAGCCAGCCAACACGCTGGCCAGCCAGGGGCGACCAAAGCTGAAGCCACGTGTCCACCTGCGCGCGAGAAGGCTCTGGCTAGTGGAACTGGAGCGATTTCAGTGGGTCTTTTGTGGTTAACACAATTTTTGAAGGTGTAGTTTGTTCTACTACAAAGGGAAAACCTTGTTGGGGATCAGTTTTGTCCCTTCCAATTGTTCATTCCTAGTTTGTTGAACTAGGGCGTTTTTACTTCTTACAAAGGGGGAACATGCTTTGTATCCAAAACCTATTTTTGGGGGTGTAGTTCGCTTGACTACAAGTGAAA
>CAXAMN010001647.1:425694-459643 GCA_963970005.1 Durusdinium trenchii
GGGGGAACATGTTTTCCTCAGCCTTGCCAGTACATGCAAATTTGACAACACGCAAAGGAAAGCTAGCCAAAACCATTTTTTCCCAGCGTAGTTTGCCGAGCTACAACCTAATAAAGCCCCAACAATCCACTTTCAAGGCCGCCAGGCCTCAAATCCTAGTTCGGCGAACTAGGCCCGAAAACGATTTTGCCAGGAAAGAACCAGTCAGGTTGGGTGTGAAAGGGAAAACAACCAAACCATTACTATTTCAAGTTCCAAGGATCTTTTTCGTCTACAAGCTCTGGCTGAATGCGCCGTCTCTGAGAGGCTTTGGGGCTTGGGAACATTCTTGGCCGAATGCGGTCCGTAGGTGTTGTTAGGCACTCATCATGGCTAGAGGGCCCCTTCATGGGGCACAACTAAAAGAACTTCAAAACTTCCTGACCTCGAAATTGGGCAGTGTTTTTTAGTGGTGTGGAGAGTGAGCAGGTGAGGCATGACTTCTTAGTTTTTTGCAAACTCGAGCCCGAAAACTCAAGCAAAACTCAAACTGACTGACATCCTCTTGCCCCATGCAAATCCAGTCCTAGATAGGTACCCTGCCCACGCCCGCCCGCGCCTCCAAAATCTCTGCCAGGACTGTGAAGTCGATGAAGTGTGTGTGTGTGTTTTGCGTGTGTGTGTGTGATGTTAGTATGACCATAACTATAACTTAATTTCAGCTTGCTGCGTTAATTTCAGGGTGACGTCGGTGACGTCGTTTTAAATTGCCTAGATAAATCAAAACAATGGACATACTATATACAGCAGGCCTGACAGAAGAGCAGTTAATTAAAATGTTGTATGTTAAGTTCAACCCTTTACCGTCAAGAACGATCTTATATAAATAGAGAACTATCACTGTTTGATCATTTATCAAAAATAGACATTAACATGGAACGTATTTTGGTATACTGAACTATACATTGAAAACAAACAAAAAAAACATTAAATCAACAAGCTGCAAACACAATAAATTTCAAGAATGTTATTCGATATGCAATGGTCACATGGTTATTTGATGACGGTTCTTTGGAGGTTGTATTTTTGGATCTAAAACACAGATTCGAGTTGTTGTTTACAAAGTTACTACTAAAATACAATAGACAATAATCCTAAAAACACTACTATTAGAAAATGTTGATTATTTATACTAGATCAATGTTGTAGTTTATCAACATTTATCGACACTTGAGTTTTGGTATATATAAACTACAGTACAAATACTACTTGTATATACCTCTCTCACTTGCTTTACTTTACCAAAGCAATAATACATGTTTCAACCATTCTAACATGATATAGATATTAATCAACAAAAGCTAAAACAAGCATATACTAAACATGAAGCTGCAAAGCATAATTAGTCAATTAGTCGCCAATTGAGCTGCTTCCTTGACATTTCCATCACATGACACAAGGTGGAAGCATATGAGAAACAAGAAAAGGGTGCACACTCACAGCGCACTGCACTCTAAATCTATTAGACACATAGTCATAGTACATCAAAATATCATAACATTAACATATATTGTCATATAGGTCCTTTGGTAGACTATTGTAGAGTACAACAGCAGGTATTATTAGACAACGTGTATCATTGCAAAAATGTACTGAGGTAGACGGTAGAAGCATATGAGAAACAAGAACAACGTGCGGGAGGCTCTTGCTGGGCAAACCTGCCCAAACTTGACACCCAGGGCTGCTGCAAGTATGAGAATCCCACATCGCTCTGTTCATTAACAAGCCCAAGGCGGAAAAGGAAAATAGTTTACTACAAACAACGTGTTCTACTTCCATATTGTTTAGAGGGAGGCTTGTGAATTCTCCTCTGGATTCCCCTTCCCAACACCCGCGGATTCTGCAGATCTGTGTGGCCAAGGCGCAGGTATCCAAGATTGAACATGATGTGGAAGATGCTATTATGCAGAAAGCACGCCGTGAGCAATCGGTATGTTTGCCCACGATTCACCAGGAGAACGTCCATCCCAAAGTCTCTCCTGGTCGTAAACACCCTCGTGATAAGCATCTTCAGTGCTCGTGATGGGGACATAGCAACGTGCGCAGAGCCTAGAAAAATAGGATGGATGAAGTCATTTCTATATAGTCATTATATGACATGAACGCCAAAATGATACAAGAAATAGATTGATAACGCCACATATGGTTGAAATTCATTGAGGAAAATGGTGTCATCCTATCTTCATGTGTCAAATGTCTATTTGTCTTTTCTCATAGCTTTTAATGGGTTATTGAAAGACGGATAGACCGTTGATTAGTTATATTATCCTTTAAGGACTTGTTTGGTCTTATTTTACTAAAGTAAAGATACACAAAGGAACAAGTAGACATGGAAAAACACGCACACTATTAAAGAACCATAAAACATAAGACCAAATAACACCCCACAGCGAAGTCACAGTTACCAGGAGTGTTTGATGCCGCCTTGATTTGATTGATCAGCTAAAAGTCAACTAAACCATTTGGACATGTGGACGAGATCTGGGCTTCAAAGCCGCCAACACTTTCAAAGGTCTCAACACTGATGCGACCTACTGTCCAAACAGAAATAATCCAAAGAACGTCGCGGACCATACCGGGGAGTGATCACTTTATCCAGACTGGTGGAGCACAAGGCGAGAACACAAACAGGAATGCAGCCCAGTCCATCCCACTTGGTCGATCTTATGGTGCTGAGACATTAAAACACTTTGTGAACATCTTTGAGCCTTGAGCTCTGACAGTTCACCGTGGAGGTTGCTTTCCCCTTGATCGGTCGGGGCATGGGTGTTCCTTGATTGCCCAGCGGTCAGCGGGCGTCGCACAAGGTCTCAGGTCCCCGCTCTCTGAGCTGAGTCTCTGCAAGGTGCTCTTGGTGATGGCCACTGGGCTTCCGTGGACCTGCCCAGGCACGGTACATGGATGTGCGGTCGGCAACACATGGCTGGTGTATGCCTCGACTCAACCCCCCCCAAAAAAACACATACACATATTATTATATATTTATATATATATAATATGTGTGACACGTGGTTTATATATATATATAGAGAGAGAGAGTTGTATATATATATATATGTGTTTTACATGTCAGTGTCCACTCCTCCCTGGACTAAGAAAGTTCTCTCAGCAACAGGCTCTCTCCGCTCTCTCTCCCTCCATCGCCATCAGCAACAAACTACTGTCACTTGTCGTCTCTTTGCAGTCCGATGTCGTCTCGGCGTCCTCACTGTCCTGTCCGAGGCTCCAACCGTCGCCATCGTATGGGTGCCCAAGAGCCAACTTTCCTTGGCGGTCGCCCAGTACGAGTCGTTTTCACGGCTTGACGTCAGCCAGGCGATCCCCCATCATCGACGTGAACCACCGGTTTTGAAGAGGAAAATGGTCATCCAATAGTGGTCAGGACGTCCACTTCCAGGATCATAATTCCAGGGAGCGTGCACGATGTGTACGCACCAAACACTTGTAAGAACACAAAGCTGTCAAACCATGGTCCAAGTTGAAGCATGTTTCTTCCTGTTGTTACTTAATCAAGCCAGCCTCCGAAGACTATGCGGCCGTTTCACAGCATACACGTCTACTTTGGAATGCTTGACCCACGGTCGGACTAGAGGATTGATCATCCTGAACTTGTGCCACATCATCTAAGCTATGTGGTTTGGTCCTCCCATCCGGCCATGCAAGGGAGTCATCATCATCATCATCATCATCATCATCATCATCATCATCATCATCATCCCCAAAAATATATCAAACAACTGCAATTCCCTTGTGTCCCCCTCCTGTTTGCAAAGAATATTGATGATTCTCGTGCTTCGCGAGACCTCGCAGATTTGATCCGCCTTTCTGACACGAGGATGACAAAAGGAACCAAGCCACCCAACCCTGGTTGGAGCGAGCCACTCAACTGGCCCAACTCCCACGTTTCATCCCATTTCATCCCATGCTTCGATAGCGGTGGAGCCCGGAAGTCGTCGGTACCAGGGCTGTGTAAGGTTGAAGCGGCTGAGGTTGGCCCAACCTGCGGACAGCGGGGCGGGAAAAGGACGCTTTCCAAGCTGAAGCACATTGCCAGCATAGTTCATGAGCACCAACCTTGCTGCGTAAAAGTCATCCAAGGCTACAGTCAGCAGGGCTCTAAAGCAGTGTGGGAACCCATGCGAACCGTTGAAGGCAATTTGAGAATCACCTCCCATGTCTCATCAACTAAAATACTAGAATGGACAACTGATTAAGCATGTACCAAAGAGACTCCGGGGTTGTCTATGTTGAACTTCCCTGCATGACCGCTGGTTTCAGGCCTTGATAGCCTTGGTAGAGCCAAAGCCCTGCTAGCAGCACAGCCAGGACTGCAGTCAGCTTCAACCTTCTGCGCCACATCTCTCGCAGCCTAGATGTCCAAGTTCAGCTGCAAGAGAGGACAAACAGAATAAAACTCTGTTACTCTAAAGGTTGTGTGGCACAAGTTAGGCTCCTGGCCTTACTACTAGGAGCAAGGACGCTACTAGGGGCTCCTGGCATCGCTACTAGGAGCAAGGACGCTACTAGGGGCTCCTGGCATCGCTACTAGGAGCAAGGACGCTACTAGGGGCTCCTGGCCCTACTACTAAGAGCAAGGACGCTACTAGGGGCTTCTGGCCTTACTACTAGGAGCAAGGACGCTACTAGGGTCTCCTGGCATCGCTACTAGGAGCAAGGACGCTACTAGGGGCTCCTGGCATCGCTACTAGGAGCAAGGACGCTACTAGGGGCTCCTGGCATCGCTACTAGGAGCAAGGACGCTACTAGGGTAGTTACTAGGGTCCATGGAGACGGCCTTTGTGTTGCAGCCGGATAGCCCATGGGAGCACGTCGGGGGACGTGCTCCATCCGACCCTCCTCGTATATGGATGACTAAGGATGACTAAGGTATAGCATACAGTACTGTAGTTAATATAGTTTGATCCCCAAATAGGCATCTCCCCAATTGCTCTTCAAACAATGGGAACAATGGAATGGAGGGGTCAGTTTGGTACCTATACCTATTGGTCGTATTCGTTGTCCCCTCTATAAATCAACCAAACAAAGTGTATAAGCCATCTGTGGCAATAATTTGCACTTTGTGAGTATGTGTGTACGTGTGAAACTACATGTGAATTTATGTCTTTATCGATTATCGATCGCTGGTTATGACCACGACCAGCGCGATGTCAGGGTAAGCCGTCCTCATTCCCTCTCACAGTGCGCCAATGGTCTACACCAAGTCTACATCATCTTTTGCCGAGTTTGGATGGCGAACCAAGGCTCCAAAATGCAATGACTCATCCCAAAATAATTACATCAGTAGGTGCTTCATCAAGTGGCTGGTTGTAGATTGGTATGCCCTCAGGACCCCGTGACCGGGCAGCACGCGCACAGGCGCTGGCAAGCACGAGCTGGGAGCTGCCCATCAGTGCGGCTGCCGACAGCAACAGGTGGTGACCTAGTGCATGGGGTGCCCCCGAGAAGGGCAAACATTCAGTGCATTCTTGTTGCGTTGAGTGCTTGCCCTGAGTGCTCACAGAACCATGAAGGAGCAACAAACACATGTGCTTGATTGAAATTCGTGTCGGCACGACGCCGCAACTAGTGCTTTGGCCAAGTAAGTTGTCAATCCACCAACAAAAGATTGCAATGCACGGGAAGTAATCCTTTGGTTTAACTACTTGTCTAACACAAAAGGCCAGGCCCTCAGGATACCTGGAAAACTCATGACGGTTCGAGTGTTTGTGCCTCAGCAAGTCACAAATCGCACCAGAACTGTCCAGGCCTCCCAAGGGCCCTCCATGCATCAACTGCTGAGAAGCCTTCAAGGGCTCACCACCTTAGCGTCTGTCGTTCTTCAGGTTGTGGCCCGAACCATGAGTGAATACAAAATGGCAAACTTGACGCATTGGCCAACATGTCATGGCTTATTTGTGTCCTGAGTCCTTACTTTATCTTACTGTCTGCATATAATTCTAATGTTGAACTAAGCACCACCAGCTGACCATGGATGATTTTGGAAACACAGGCACATACAGGCACTGTCAGGACGCAGCTGAGGCACTGGGAATCTTCCACCCAACAACGGCACCAGGAACCCCGAGGGGAGGTGGGGAGCATGGTGCCAACATGGCCCGATGCACGGCTCAGTCGATGTGGCGGTTGCTCTGTGTTGAGGTTTGCAGGGTTGTTCTTCAGGCTGTTCTTTGCTTAGAGCAATGGAAGCAAACAACGAGGAAGACCAACACACGCCAAAGAATCTACGGTCAGATCGGCTCTCGAAATGTCGGAAATGAAGGGTGGTGAAAACATCTAGCACTCGCTTCACCAAAGGGATAAGGCACAACATGTTAGTTTTTTTGGGGCTCTTAGCTATAAAGCCCATGTCTGGAGCACTTTGGCACCCAAGTCTGAAGCCATGTCAGTTTCAGGAGGCACCACATACAGAACATTACTGTAATTGTAATATTATGTTATATATTGATTATATATTGAGATATACTGTATTGAGTCTTATGTCTTTCGCACTGCTTCAATAACTGCATGCACGTCATGTGCAATCGGCTTCAAGCTCAAGCCGGCAAATGGTGATTGACCATATAGGTAGGATTTGCAGATTTGATCAGCGCTTGACACTTGGGAGACTTTGTTGCCATGGCTGATGGCCCCTGCTATTGGGTGGAAGAAGCCCACTAGACCTGTTTCACTTCCATGTTCGCTGGTTGTGACATGTCGCGACCAAGCAACCAAAAAATGAACAACATCCCTGTCGACAGTCTGTCGACGTGACCGATGCCGCCAAGACAACAGATCTTGGTCAAAACGCCCACCAAACGGAAATGATGTCTGTCTAACTAACTAAGTAACTCACTCACTCACTCACTCTCCCTCTCTCTCTCTCACTCTCTCTCTCTCTGTCTATCTGTGTGTCTGTCTGGCTGGCTGGCTGGCTGGCTGGCTGGCTGTCTGTCTGCCTGCCTGCCTGCCTGCCTGCCTGCCTGTCCCTCCCTCCATCCACATATGAAATAGGCCACACTCTCATGATCCCAATTAGATATGCAAAGCCGAGAGATACGATAAACTGAAGAATTCAGAAAGCAACGTCTTCCAACCACTTAAGATCCACAAACTCAATCCTGGTGTCCAAAACCCAACACTCGGAAAACATGAAACACATCTTCGCGCACCTAAACACGTGGACAACACTGCCAATTTCTATTTCGCTCTGCTGAACGGCTTAGCGCTTAGCTCTCTTTTTCGATCGCAGACCATCCAGTCAAAGCTGGAGCTTTGCGAGGGCCTGCTCAAGCGCAAGATGAACTCGGCTCAAGGAAATGAGGCTTTTCAAAGCGCAAGATGAGCTCGCTAACAACAAGGTGGGTCCAGGCACTGATAGGCTGAAAGCATATTCTCAACTCCTCCCACATGGCGTCACTTCAGCCTCTCTCAAGAGCAACGCTTCCAACTAGAAACAACATCAGCATCTGAGACTAAAAAAGTCCTTTAAAAATCACAACAAAAAGAGACAAAGCAACAGGTGATTTTGGGTTCCAATAACGAATGAATGAATCAGGCCACACCCGATGTTCCGCCTTCATCAATGCCTTGCCGCCCTCGCTCTCAGCGAGGCGCAGGGCTTCCTCGCCGACCACCTCGCCTGAGTTCGTGATCTGCACCTTTCCAGGGGCATAAGCTGGGTCCTCCAGCTGAGGAGCTGCTGGTGGGTTTGGTTTTTTGGGACCCCTTGTTTGTCCCAATGAGTCGTATCGAGACAAAAAACCATAGGCTCATCGATCGTTGAGACACATCGGAAGGGAAGTCCCTGGCCTTGGATTGATGGAAAAAGGGCAGCAGCGTTCCTATGATGGATCTGGGTCAAAGATATGTTTCTGTTTGCCCGCGCCACCAACACAGCCCCAATTTGCCCAAGCCCCACAAGGGTGATTCCGTTCAAGGAAGGATAAACAGAATATGGACCTGTTATGAGCCCCATGCATGGGCTTGACACCTGCTGCAAGCCTATTTGGACCATCCATGTCTCCATGTTCTTGTCACGAGTCCTAACAATCCAAACACCGCAAATCCAACGTATCCGTGGTCAAGTGTCAGGTCTTTCTTGGACATTCAATCGCCCCCGGGTGGTTCTCTTCAACTCTGTCAAGTGGCCGGTGGGGCGATTGGCCACATTCACCACGCAGGCGGCCGCACGCATGGTGCCCTTGGAGAGGTTTGGCCAGTCGGTTCACCCCTGAATGTACTGTACCCGCCTGCAAAGTAACGCGGTTCCCCAGTTTTGCCATTGGGTTTTGGAAGCCGACTCTTCCACAGAGAACCCTGCAATCCTCGCGGTGTAGACACATTGCTGATCATGGCCAAAGGCTGTCGGGTCAACGCACCAAACCAGAATTGTCACTTTGGGTCAGTCAATCTGACAACCTGCCGTGTGAACGAAATCCTTGGCCTTATCCTTTGCAAGGAGCAATGATTTGACATCAAACTTGTCATGTACAACAATTGCAGCATGACGAGTTTCAGGTTTACCTTGGTAAACAAACACGGAGACTGCAACATGTGGTGGGGATAGTAGTAATTATCTATCCGAATTTCTCAAGGGTGATCGGTTAAATCTAGCCACGCTGGGTGATATTATAGACCATAAGTAAGGAATTGTGCTGACCCGTCTCTTTCCTTTTGTTTAGCGGCCATCTGGCTGCCACACGGCAGCTGCAGCAATAAGTTCTCCCTCTCTCTCTCTATACATGTAGCAATTTTACAATAATTATCCTGAATCTTCAAACGTGCAGAATTTTCTTACCTAGTGGTTGTTTCAACACTTTTGGCCGCAAAAGGCCGCAAAACCTTCAAACCGTTCAATCTGGATATTCTGGCCCAATAGTTCAATAATTGGAGTTGAGCAAGGAGAATCGTTCAATTCATGAAGAATTGATGTGATTGGACGATTGGACTGTGTATAGTTTGACATTTGGAGGTTTGCAAAAACAAAAGTACCTACTTCCTAGCGTTCACGTTTTGAAGAGCTGGATGCTGAGTAAGCCCCCCACTAATTCAAGACATGGAAGCATCCCTCAACAAATGCTGCTATTCGTATTCACTCGACTCGATATGCAACATGTAATGTGCAAAAATGCAAGACACAAACAGTACATAAAAATCCACAAATAGTACGCAAAAAGCACGCAAATAATATGCAAAAACCAGCAAAAGTACGCATATCGGGATTTCTGTACTCTTGGCTTTTTGTTGGTTTTCAGGATTTCTAGAACAAAGAGGTTTCCCTTGGGATGATGAGTGGAAAAGGACGTGCTATCCAACAACAAAAACATTGTGTACAATCTGCAAGTCGACCTGACACGCTTTCTATTTATTTGAACCGGTCAAATGTTCATTGATCGCGCACTTGTTTGCACTGTGGCTTACAGTTCCACTTGATGGGACCCATTAAAGTGTGCGGATCAAGAAAAGAAAAGGAGCAGCGCTAGCGTTCAATTTTGGCTGAAACCATTTACTTTTGGTTGGAATCGGCCAAGCCGGCCCAATAGGAAAGAAATCCCAATAGTGAAGAACATTCTTAATTGTTGAGGGTCTATATATACATGTCTGAGTCTTTGTGTGCGAATAGATTTTGAGACATGTGAACGTCCAGCTCTGTGGCCTCTTCTATTCATTCTAATCCCGCTCTTTTCGTCGGCCAGGGCGCTTTCGGCAAGCAGCTGCGAGCCAAATGAAAAAGTTGGAAGGTCTCCATCTCCTTGGACCACCGTCGCGCACAGGGAGGTGCCACTGCACACGGCACACGAGCTTAGAATTCATCGGGGGAGTCCCGCACTGTGGAGTTGCCTATCACAGCACCAAGTGTTGGTCTTATTTCTCATGGGGGGGTTCTGGCACTAATCCACAGCAAGACCTCCCAAACATCATCTATATAAATACTGTACAAAATCCTCCACCCTCTGAAGTCCGTGATTTGATGTCAACTCATCCCAAGACATCTCCTATCTGGCTGAGCTTTTCCAAGTGTCCATGGTGATTGCTTTGGGGTACCTGTCCAAGACCTCTCCAATCAGCTGGCTGTTCTCATCGTTGAAGGCGGAATCAGCACGGCCCTGCGACGAGTAGAAGGAGTCCGCCGTGAGGTTGGTGCCTTCGTTCACCTGAAGAGGTTGGTGGACAAAGGCCATCACCAGCTTCAAAGTCAAAGAAACTCCGATCAACAGTGGGATTCTGGTGTGTCTTTCTGGAACACATGACTCGGCAGTACAAATCTATCTACGAGCTCCTAGCAGAGTTGCACTTTTACAATTCCTCAAAAAAATATCGAAATGGACTATAGTACAAAAGGTGTGACGCCTCCCTGAATTTGAGCACGTCCTTATTAGACTGACATGTTGCTGCTCTGGGCTGGGAGGTGCTCACAACTGTCTTCAATTTTTGTGGAATGCTAATGTATGGTGCAGTCTTGGGTGCAGAATGTGGTCTTACCTAGTAAGAACCCGTGCAGAATGTGCGAGTTAAGGAGTCGTTCCGGCCCTTGGAACAGTTTCTTAGGGTTGCCAGTTGACCAACCTCTTCCTGAATGGTTTTGTCGGCAATTTGTAAAACCTTTACTCTGCGGCTTTCAACATCTGTACCAGAAATCTGCCTCTCCCGCCACTCGTATGCGCTCACCCCACCTTCTCACCGCCAAGGGCCTCCCTCAAGGCTGCAATGACTGTCGAGGTGAGTTCCTCAACGGGACTGCACCCAGATCGGCCCATTCGTGCCGGTCCCCAGTCCATCCTGTTTGGGTCTCCTAAAGAACGACAACACGCACAGCGCGGGGGACACCGTACATCGCCAGTGATCCATCGGTGAATGCACCGGAGAGCTCTGGTAAAAAGTCTCCGCCGAGTCGGACTCTGCTTGGAACACTCAACGTTTAGGAGTCATACCCTATATAAAACATAATTAACTATTATATAAGTCAAATGACAACGTGATTCTATGATTGAGCAGTTCATGACGGACGCTGCAAACACTCCAGCTGCTATGCTCTATCAGTTACATAGCCTACATAGCAGTAGTTGCATCAATGGTATATCCAACTGTGCCCACCCTCGCCTCAAGTTGCTTTCCTCACAATCCTTGGCATCACCCTTCCTTGCATACACGACACTGGCAAACATCCAAGGGACGGCATCTGGCAAACACAGCTCTGAGATTGTGTAGGGCTTGGCCTCGGAGCAGTTAGCCATGCTGCTAAGCATTGCTAAGCTAGCCAAGAAGTGGAGGTGGACAGTTAAGACATGTTTAGACTAAAGGCCGTGCCATGTTTAAACCCTTGAACATCCTCCCCCCCCAAAGGCTCGGAAGCCCGGAGGCCAGCATCAGGGGCGCTTTGCAGTTAGCCCTGAAATCAGTGCTAAAAACCAATGGAAAATGGGGTGTTGCTTCATCAATGAAGTCTTCATGCAACATTCAGCCTTGAGACTGTTTCAGTTCAATGGACCTGGAGGTGTTCCAGCTCACATGAAAATGAATGGACAAACATGCCTTTTCACTGGTCATCGGGAAGCAACACAATAAATGGGCGAATGCTTATAGAATGAAGAGACGCACAACCAACGGGTTTCGTCAGTATGTCAATATTATGGGGAGGTCTGAGTCTGTGGGTGTCTCCCAATTTCAATACACCCTCCGCACAAAGCGTTGTCTGCTCAAGTCTGTGTTGAGTGCCCCTGTGCGTCGATCTCTTCTTTCGCGATCTTTGGGTCTCCAGTTTGGAGTGACCAAGCGTCTGGCCGCAGTAGCAGCCGCAGGCCCGAGAAGTCGTTGGGTGAAACCGCAAGTGTATGCAACATTGAATGTCCTTTGAAAGGCTCACTCGGAAAGCGTGCTTCGCCTCCGTGCTTCCTTCCAAAGAGATCTACTGAATTAGTTAGTCCTTGCATGGGGTCTGTTCCACCACGCAACAAAATTGACACAAATCGAGGCCTCCAGGCAAAAAACGCAGCATATCCATTAGGGCTGTGAACCGGTGGTGGACGCTTTCCAAAATGGAGAGCATGTCTATAGTTGTCAAACATGTACACACGCCTTTCACATGCAACCAACCCAATCCACTTGTCTTCTTGCAGAGATGCCCAAAAAGGTCACCCGCGAAAATGCCAAGAGATCACAGCTCATCCAAAGATACCGCCCATCTGTTGCTGGGGTGCAGCCGACCTCGTTCACAGGCGGTTTCTTGGATTCTTGGGTATCTAGTCTAGGACCTAGGATACACCACCTGCAGCCTTCTGTGTGCCATGTGAACCCCCCCGTGCATGTCCCGTTCTCAAAAATAGGAACGCTGCGACGCTGCACCAACTCATGGAAACCTGGCTCCAAACGAATCCTCGAGGTCGCCGAGGACTCTGGAAGCCAAGGATTCTGACAACTATATACTATATACCTAGCGCTTCCAAGGGGTGCCCAATGGAGACCTGTAAGTAGTGTGGAGATGTCCATTGGCGACCCCTTGGAAGCAGCTGATATGGTCGTCTATATGTTCTTTATTTTTCATTATTTTCCCCATCTCTCCTTCAAAGCCTTCCAAAAACGACCGGTTGGGTAAAAACAACATCAAACACTGGGGGGTGACTAGTTGCCCGATGTTGCCCATCCCATGCTCGTCTCTCCCTATGGTCACTTCGAGCTGCAGGAACCCCTCGCGAATCTGATGCTCCAAGTCCTTCACTGCTGATGGGCCATGTGGCACCACGATGGAGCCATGACTGGATGCCTCATGTGACACCACCGCTGGCCGATCAGAAAAGTGTCCGATAAACCGATCGCGCTCATTTGCAAACAAAGAGGCAAATTCTTTCAAGGTGTCCAAATACTGTGTCATGATCATCATGTGCATGGCTTCCTTCTCTGACATGCCACTCTCCTTCATGAATTTCATGGAATCCTGGAAGCCCTGCGCCATGGCCGCGCGCATATTCGCCATTCCTTGGTTGGACTCTGTCAGGGCAGGGACCAGGCCCTGGCATAGCAGGAAGATGCTCAGCTTGGTCCATGGCGGAAGTTGTTGCAACCAACCTCAACAACTGATTGTCAAAACAGGTCATGATCCATTGTGTTCCGTACCACTGTCACATTCCAAACCAGCGACCCTGGAGGCGCTGGAGATAGCTCACTAGAGACACCAAACTGAGACCGCGAACGAATGCAAGCTTATAGTGATGTGCGTGTAAATGTGGATCTCAGCCAAGGGATAAAGTTTCTCACCTCCACAAAAAGGACCCTGAAATGAACTTCTTGCACTTCCCCGAAAAACGCTTCTAACCATCCAACCATCCGTTCTGGATGCCAACCTTCGTTCCGTTCATCCACGGTTCCCCCCGACACCGACACCTTCGTTCCAGGCACCGACACCGGCCAAGCGCTTGGCTTCAGCGTCCGCCTCCGAGGCCTTGATCTTCAGGAGCTTGTCGGCCTGGCCGGTCTTGACGGCCAAAGGAGTCCGAACCAAACAGTCCAACATGTTTTTCGGTCAAAATCGCCGTCTTCTGCAACAAAGACAACACATACGTTGCCGGCATGTTTGTTAAGGTCAACTCTTTTTCTTATAGGGGTTCAAGTCTTGTTGTCCCCGAGCTTCGTCTCTGAGATGGTCCCTTCTTTTGGGCCACAGGTCGAGGCCCGTGGCCCGAGGGTCCATCCACATGAAGTTACAGCCACCTGGACGTTGCAAACACCTGGCCAGCCTGGTGGGCCTTTTGCGGGGACTTCGCAGCTGCTGCGATGCCCATACAATCGCCCGGGGTGGCATCGATCGGAGCTGCGCTTCTGGGACCCCCAAAATCCCCGTCCAGGCGTCCAGGAGCTTCCGAGTGACGCTCTTTGGAGTCTGAGTGAGTTTTTTTGGAGGCCGTATAGCGACCTTTTACTGGCTTAAGTGACCTCAAACCTCATCATTTTAGGTCACTGGGAAGATGATGACGAAGCCAAATCGAAACATGAAAGGATTGGACTTGATTGGACCTGACGAAGCCTCCTTTCACAGCGTTCAGTCAGTGGGTTCGGAACTCCACGGCGCCCCGCCTCGCCCTTCTCAAAGGCGGCCTCCCGCTGTCTGCGGGAGGCATTGATCTCATTCATGGCGTCCAGGACCGAACGCTCAGGTTGGATGTCGGTGATGAGGACGTTGAGGATGTCGTAGCCGTACCTGGACGTACGTTGAGGATGACGTACGTCGACGACAGGATGGAACCATCCCTTCATGCTGGGTGGCCAAGCGTCTGTCCGACCACGGACCCGGTCCCTTGGACCCTCATGAAACAATAGCCGAACGAATCTGGTCATGGAAACATCATGAAACCTCCTCAACGGGCATCACCATTCAATGCTTTCGAGTTGGTCTCGGATGTCAGCTCAATGTTGGATGACAGTCTCTAGCAGCATCTCCAACCCCTTCTCCTCTGGCCTTCCCATCGCTTCCCTCACCTCAGGCATGTGAGCGTGACCCTCCATGGAAGGGTACCCCACACCGAACCAAAAGCATGCCTGTCACCAACCCCTGCATTGATCCAACCAACAAATCTGCAATGTTCAAACAATTCCCCACAGGCCAAGTTAATTCACTACCATCATCTCATCATCCTGGGGCCAGGTCTTGCATTACTGTAACACATTTTACATCCGAGGTTGTATAATAGAAAATACGTATAAGCAATATTTTGTTGAAACACTACATAACATGTTGTTGTCTTATGTGTTTGCATTATGCACTTTATTGTGTTGCCTTTCTCCGTAATTTTGCCCCCCTGCAGTGACACATAGCCGATAGCTTGCCATGCACGTTGGCTCTAGCAACGTGTGAGGTGGACCAAACCGTACAGGTACAGTTCTTCAGAGAAACTTCAGGTCCTGAATTGATTGTTTTCGTTGTCTGGTGGCGCGCCCCATCATGTTAGACCTAAGACCTACAGTAGTTGTGCAAAAAGGTTCAACAGGTGAAGCACTTAAATTTGAGTTGAAACATGTCGAAACAACGCACACCTTCATGGCGTATCTAGTTATATATGAATATATTAATATGACTCTTAATGGTTTCATAGTATCTGAAACACTATCTGGGCAAAAAGTGAGTACTGCAATGCCAAAACAATGACAACATCGCACAGTGAAGCCCAAAGTGTGTGTGTGTGTGTCTCTCTCTCTCTCTCTCTGGTTCAATCTCTAGCGGCTGAGGGTAGGATCTCTTCCACCATCTTCTCCTTGGCTGCATAGGATTCATCCAAGGTCATAGTGGGCAACGTCGACCGCAAGACGCTGTCCACCTCGGACAGCGGCGTCAGCCGCCGCGCCGTAGAGCGGCGTCTCGCGATAAAAAGACCATGCGGGGAGACCGGCACGTCGGAAAACCATCTGGGAGACCTGGTGACCACGCCAAAAACATCCAAAAACCAATAGAACGAAGGGATTTCCATGATTCAATTGTTGGTGAATGATCCTGAATAGGTTCTTGCATATTGTCATAGGCAGCCGAACGAGCAAATGACTGCATGCAAAAGCCAATCGGAACTCTGGCCATCTTCGCTGATCCCCCAAAGGGCCGGCAAATGTGTCTCATCCGTAAACACTCTCATCATGATTCTGCAGTGTGGCACTCTGCCTTGCGTTGTTGCCTGGATCTTACACCAGCCCGGAACCCCCAGACATGTGTCCGCACACGTGCATGGCAAAAACGAGTTGATCGCCCGCCTCAGCCGCAATCTGCGCTTGGGGACTGGCGATGTCGAAGACGGCCACCTTCACCTGCGGCTCGAAGCGAGCGGCGCTTGAGTTGAGCAGGTCGGTTGTCGAGCGTGGCATGGCAATCTCTGCCCTAGTGCTTTGGCCTCTGCAGCTATACAGCATCGTAGATAGAACTTCTGATTTACATATTTTTGAATACTTGCAAACCTCCCAAGTCTGCAGTCTACAGAGCTATCAACCAAAACTTTACCAATACAATCTCCCACATCCGCCCCTTTACTTGTAAGCTCCGCCACGTCTTGGTCTGGAGAAACATGGTGCATCAACCGATCCGCAGCAACTGCCCGGCACTCTGCCCGGCCATATCTTTCTGGATACGGTACTGAACAGCAGTGACCACGGTGACTGTCACATTGTCCTGGAAAAAGGCTGCTTGGTTGATCACACGTCGTCCCAAGACATCATTGTTTGGGATCAGGACGGTGTAGCATGGTGTAACAATGTGTCAGAACATGATGTTGACCAGCAAGGTGATATGATATGGCATATTATATGTCATCCTTGAATGGATGCATCCTGCATATGCCCTAGTCTTTGCGTCATCAACTGGTACAGGATGTCTTCCTTCGACCGTAGGTTTCCAAGGACTCTTAATGCTAAAAACCTCGATGCCTTTGCTCATCGGGTTTTGCTCTCGCTGTTCAATACATATATACCTCCCGCTCCGTGACCTTTGCCATCATTTGTCACACAGTAAAATTGCCCCACACCCAAGGCTCTTAGACTAGACAATTCATTAATCCTAATCAATTACAACGACCATTACAAACCACAAAAAACACATTTGTTTGTAGCTGGTTCAGTTCAATCCCCAACAATCCTCCACAACGGTTTCAATCAGGACAACTGACCGTGACTGGTGTGTGTGTGTGTGTCCAACAAGCTTTGATGTCCACCCACCGCAAATCTAGAAAGCCACATCCCAAATCCAGCCGGGTTTGTCTCCTTGGTCTTGCAGTCTGATCGGCATTGTGATTGGTTCACCGCCAAAGAGCACCCCGTGACGGTGACAAAGGGGAAGCAAACGCCTCGGCTCGTGGCGTTTCGAGTGCGTTTCGGCGCCATTCCGGGCAGTAGACGTTGAAATCCGGTGCCTTCTCTAGTCAAGAAAAATGGTCCCCTAGCTAATGGCGGGGGATAGTAATAATATGTTGTTTGTTCTTGGGGCAGTTCCTCATAGTTGCTCAACATGGGCCTGCCTGTTCAAGACTTGCTTCCACTTGCCTAGATATATTAGGTATCAGTTATCGGTTTACGACTCGGGAGATGCAACATGATGCAATGATGGCTGGGAGTTGGCCCTTTTTTCCTCAGAACTGCTATGGCAAGCAACTGCATGTTCAGGTCTCCAAGGGTATGGGATCTGGACTTGAGATCATATAAATCATCAAGGTAGCATGTCAGTGAGCACCCTAGTGTTTCCAATGAAGCAATTCCACAACCTGAAAGCTCTAAACGGCTCTAAAAGTCTATGTACAGCATCGACAACGTGACATAAGTATAACCCTGTATGATGGTAAAGGTTTAAGGGTAGTATTGACACACTGAACTGCAGTAATTAGATAAACACACATATTGCGAGTGGATCTTAATCAGCGAAGTTTGAAGCTATCACTGACGGTCCATAAGCGGCGTAGCGTCGGAACGGAAACCGCACCTTTTCTAGTCGCTTGATCCTTGAGCCAAAGTACATATGGTACATATATATATATGTACATGTTGCACTGTACATGTCGCTGCACTTCCATTCGCACCCCCCATGTGAACGGTAACAATGTTCCGATCACACACGAAAATTTAGGGATGTAAGTGCTACAAAGAAATTGTATGATTTGCCGCGAGACTCATATGAGGCTCATACTACAGAACATGTCGGACTAAAGCGGACTTTTACATATAAAGTGTGCAACTATGGCTCAGAACCTATGAAAAAAAAATCGAATTGAACAAGTGAGACAGTCATGAGGCCTCGCTCAGTATCCACTCAAAAGAGCTTCGCTTTGATGTAGACCCGAACTGGTGACTTACACGTAGATGTCACATCGGCAACTGACTTCACACTTCTCAAAGATGTAGGTTTTTGGTTTGGATACACTTACAGAACGGCAAGTCGGAGAGACAGTCGGTGATTGTCTTCCTTCCATTATGCTCATGGTATCAAATCAAATTGTCGATTTGCAATGGTACACTTACAGCGTTCCAGGTCAGATAGACATCCGGTGAATGACTTCCTCCCTGGTTCGCATGGTATCCTCATAGTCGTTCAAAGAAATCACCACTGGTGATAACCTCTCCATCCACGATGATCCCAGTTGCCCTGAGCATCCCACCGATCATCTTCTCCCTTCTTGGACTTTCCCTTGGACTTGCTCTTTCCCTTTCCCTTTTCAGAAGGTTGAGGTACTTCGCGACGTTCTTGCGTTAACGCCGGCCTCCAAGATGTTCCAGATTGGCCTCCTCCTTTGGAATGTCCTCGGGATGATGAAGAAGTTGTACCTTCTGCTGCATGTGCGTTGGCGGCAAGATCTTCCTGCAAAGCTTGCTCAAACGCATCGGTAGCACTGGATGGTGATTTATCATGCGGTCTGGCTTTTGGAGCAGCTTTTGCCTTGATCTCCTCTGCTGATGAGGGCCCGAAACTCTTAGGTGTTGCTGAAGGTTTTGGTTCCTCACTTGGTGCTGACGACGGCTTGGCCTCGGTTCTGGACGTAGATGCTGGCTTAGCTGTTGCCTTGGCTGCCTGCTTCTTCTTGCCCTGAATCTCCTTGGCCCTATCTCCAAAGCCTAGACGATTGGTAAGAGCTTGAACATGCTTGTGTTCTATCACGCTCATCCATCTCTCTGTATGTCCAACGTTGGGGTTTCTGGCCATTGACTCTATGACTTCCTGAGCTTGTGGGGGCAACCTGATTTCATGTTGATCAATGATCAGAAGAATAGACTTCTCCCATTTGCTCTTCATTCTCGAGTACATGATGTCCAGAGGATCGATCACCTTGTGGTAGGGTGATGTAATGTCGGTTCTAAAATAAGAATATGTCCGACACCCATAAATCGCATGGATGCACTTCTGTACCAATTCAGTCATTGCACTGGCTTTCTTCGCTTTCAACTCCTCAAGCTGGGCATCAGTCAAGTCGGTGGAGTATTCGAAGTTGCCATATTCCTCTTTGAAGGATTTCGGAGTATGACCGAATGATAGGATCGTGAGTGCTACCTTGCAAATGAATTGTTCTCCTCTGAATCGGTGCCAGGCCTCCTCAGTTGTAATATTGTTGTCGTTGGCAAAGTTTAACATCATGTCATCTGTTGGATCCAATGGTCTCCCATCGTCATCGATTTCAGTGGAATCTCCTGTACCGAACTTGCTTATCACATCCAGACGCTTCTTTTTCCAATTTGCTTTGAAGTCGGTAAGGCTGGTGCAATAGTAGCTCTTGTACATCAGGGAGATCATGTTCAGCACACATTTGACCACATACCTATCCATCAAACCCGATGCATTCATGGAGACGTCCTGACAGTAGGCTCTCTCTTGATGCGCATAGATTCGGGGTTCCGGTACTCGACAATAGATGGGGAGATCTTCGTTGTCTCTTCCTTCTTCGGGATTGAACTCGGTCGCTCCATGCTGTGTGTAGTATCCCGGTTCATCACGATCTGTCGGTCGATTTGCCTCCGGATGTAAGTCGTCGGTGACGTCTTATCCTCGGGCTCACCATCTTGACGTTTCTTCCCCTCATATTGTTGTGTGCTCCTCTGGATCTCGATGATCACGTTTCGTTCGTCTTCATCTTCGAGATCAGAGTCACGACCGTAGTCGATCTCATCCTCATTGAAAGATGGGGTCTCGACATTGTCACTCTTGAGGTTCTCTGCACCATCAGACGGTTTGGAAGGATCTTGATTGTCCATGTCCTCGTCGTCATCAGCTGCTTCAGTTTGAGCGATGTCTTCTTCCCAAGCCTTTCTGATCTCGTCCATAGTGGCCTGATCCAACATATCTTGATCATCATGTTCAGGCTTCTTCTCTTCCTTCTTTTCCTCTTCATCGTCGCTCACAAGATCAACGGGTGAATCGGAAATGACAGTGTTGCGAATACCACACGAGAGTAGCCTGCCTTGACAAGATAGGCATACGGACAAAGATGAAGAAGTCAAATGCATACATGATGGACACAAAATATTGCCATCCACGTTGCGATACCCTTCACATGTTCTGGAGATGATTTCGTCCCAAGTTTCCTCACTGATGGAATCCTCGATCAGCTCTCCATTGTCATCGAATCGTACTTCATCGATAAGGGACACGAGCTTCTGGACGTTGTCATCTGTCGCCGAGGCTGACTTTGTGACTTCGTCGGCTCTCCCGAGGATGGTATGCTTCTGAGCAACCCAAAGTCCATGACGTGCCGCTAGAACAACTTGTTCTCCAGTGCTTCCCAGCAGGAGTCTCCTCCATGCCTGACCGTGGTCATCCCAATACCAAGCACCTCGTACACATCTCCATGGAACTTCTCTAAAAACAACAGTGTAGGAATTCTCCGAAATTCTTCCTCCAAGCTTCCTCAAAGTCATGATTGGAACATAAAGGCAAACGGGCATTCCCCCTCTTGGCCATCTTGATCTCAGGATCTTTGATGATCGATCATCCCATGGCGCAAAGTGGTTGAAGAAGACACTACCTCTATATCCATCCATTCCACCAGGGACAATTCCTAGTTTCATGATTGACTCAATATTGGAAAGCGATGTCATGTGAAAGCTTCCTCCAAGCTGCATTGCCACATTCTCTGGAATGAGATGTGAAGTCCATACAGGATATATTGACACATCCTCTTCAAGAACAGTCTCTCTCCCAGAATTGTGAGAGGCAACGGCTCGAATTGCACAAGGAACGATCCAACGTTCATGCTTCAGAAATGATGGTGCATCTGTACCGTGAAACATGAGGCTTGCCCAGTATCGCCTTTCCTCTTCGAGTGAGACATCCTCCTTTGAGATGCGAACGGCGGCAATCTGATAGCGTACTCTGTTCTGCAACTTCTTTGCATGCCACATCGCCTTGCATAAATATTGGTATCGCTCTGTCTTGATATCTTGCTCACGTCGGGTACCTGTGATAGTACTGATATTGACACCATCGTTGAAGACATGATCATATTCCAGGATCTCATCGATGTTCACCCATCCACCCTCATTGCACTTCGGGGACACATGAGGTTTTCGACCGCGGTGCGATTGAATCCCATTATGCTTTCCCACTCCATGCCTGAGCAGTCTATTGAGTCTGTGGCTAATCTCGTTGACCCATTGACTCTCCTCGCTGAGCTTGTCGATGCGGATTGCTGGGTTCATCTTTGGTGGATCCGTGTAAGTTGCATCTATCTTCGGCCCATTCCAGTACTCCACATAGAATGTAACTCCATACTGAGGAATTATCTCAATGTTTCCTCTATCGCAAGTCACCTCAATCTGCCGATATCCAGCCTTTTGAAATTGTTGTGGATCAGGAGCAAGGTCCTTCACTTTGGGCATCTTTATTCCGAGTGCTGCAGCCTCCTGAATAAGTGCATCAAGTTCCCTCTTTCCATCAGGACCTGATCTATCAACCCTGTGATTCGCGACCTTGTGCTCTCCTCCTTCTTTGTCATCGGCAATGTCAAAGAGGTCGACGGGCTCTTTGAATCTGGTGACGAAGCTGGCGTTCCCAAAGGCCTTCTTGGTTGCCTCGACCGCTTTTGCGTATTCCTCTTTTGCAGAGTCTGACGAATGTGGTCTACCTTTGGCTCTCGGAGAGTAAGGTGGTACCTTACTTCCTAGTTCCGGTTCTTCTTCGGGAAGTTCAATATCTTCATCATCCACATCCATGTAGTCCTCGTCTTCGACGTCTTTGGATGACTTTGCTTTCCTCTTTCGGCTTTCAACATCACGTCGGATGATCGCCTTGTCGTCCTCGGTGAAGCACTTGCGCATAGTGTCCTCCATGTAAGAGAATGATTTCATCAACACGTCCTTCTTCTCAGTGTCGGGACAAATAGCCAGGTGATGTTGGTTTGAACCACAACAATAGCACACATTTTGGCTCTCTGCGCGTGCTCTGACTCTTCTGAGGTTGTCATAGGCGGATTTCCAGCTGGAAGCGACTGCTGTACCTTGCCCACCGCGCTTGGCAGCTCTTTTCCGATCCTCATTGTCCGGATTCGATGTCGGGTAGTTCGACCATGTTTTCGTCGGAGATACTGAACGACCTTCCCCATCCTTGTAGTCTTGCGGATCAAGCTCAGGCGTAGGTGGTTCAGGCTCCTCGACTCCTGGAGTGGTACTCGCAGGGTCGGCTTCGCCATCCTTCATCTCTACATCAGGCTCTTCCGTGGACGTTCTTTTAGGTTCTGGGGCTATAGCCAGTCGTACCATTCTCCTGAACTCTGGTCTGGTAGCATACCTGGACATGACGGCATTGATACAGGCTCGTTCTTCAGCAGTAACATGGAGCCCTGAAGGTTTATTCCTCTTGGTGTTGTCATTGATTGATTTTCGGCTCGCTGCATAGAAGTGAAGAAAGGACATTTCTATACCTCTTCTGCATTCATTGATCTGAGCCCAATCCCCGAACAGCGTGTCTTTGAAGATGCCGGCCAGTTCGAGAACACCAGTCCAAAACTCCATGATATCGCCCGCAAGCTCAGAATTTGTAACAGTCCTATATTCATTCAACGAGAAGACGTCCTGGTACTCCTTATGCGTGAAGAAATATTGGATGTAGTCGTGGTACGCCACATTCCCATAGTCCATATACGCTCGGAAGCCATAGTCTTCACTGTCTGGGTCATAGTCTCGGTGGACGAAAAGAGTGGATCCCTTCCCTTGGGTACAGTACTGTTCCACAAGTTCCGACGGGGCTCTGATTCCACCATGATGCGAGATAGCTTTCAATGCTCCTTGAATCCAAGGCGGATTCTTCCTGGACAGCATCATCGCACCCTCGACCATGAATTCACGGAGATTCTGCGCTGGATACAAACGGTTCCATTCAGCATTCTTCTCCCAAAGGACTCTAACTCTCACTGCAGTTTCCCAAATACTTTCTCTTTCTTGTCGAATCGTGGGAGTGCCGCTATTAACACACCAGAAGTTGAAGTTGCAATTCACACAATGGCTTCTGTTGTCTTTGTATGCGTTCCAATCCTCAGATGTATCACGCTTGTTGCAATCTTCACAAAGATATGGTGCGGCATCTGCAGTGGTTTTACAACTCTCATCTTTCCGATTTCCCGTCATCCAATATTCCATCCTGTCCTCCTCAGGCTCCGGATCTTTCAGAACGAATCTGATGTCCCTCCATTCGGTACCTTGACTGAAGCTCCCACCAACAGTATGTTTCGTGCTGGTCTTCTTCGGTTGCCCATCGCTTGCCGACATAGCAACGTTCAAGTACCTGTCGAAGTTGTCCTGAGAAATTGGGACCTGGATCTCGTCCTCTGCCATGTTGTTCAAAGCACTGACATGAACTTTATTCATTGAACACAATAGGATGACCCTTTCTCTCGTGAGTTGTTTCTCCATCACAGCCCAAATCTTGTTCTTGTCGCCGCCTGTGATATAGCTCGCACTGGGAGCACCTGCAACTGAGTACATAGCTTTCCAGGCACGTGACGATTTGGTAGCCAAGGCACCACTTCGTCTCACTTGGTCTACAATGTCGGTGACAATGTGACTGTGATCATATCTTGCTGGCCCGAAGAACTTTGAATCTGGCTGGATGTTCACCAATACTGGAGTAGTCAGGAGCTGTCCGATCGAGTGGACCTTCTCAGCCAACTTCCTTGAGAACTCTTTGAATGTCGCCTCGGTCAACCTCAGTGTGCTGCCGTTCGGAAACATACAATGAAGACACAGCCAGATGTGGACGGTGGTACCGTCCCCCTGATCTTGTCCATGTTCTTCCAAGAAATCGACTACACCATCAAGCATATCCAGGATGTCTTGGTGCCTTTCTCCCTTAACTTGGAATACACAGCAATTTTCGAATGCCATCTCGGTTCGGATACCGTACTGCATCGTCGTGACTTTCTTTGACGAACTTGCTCTAGTCGCATAGTCAAGGTCTGTCACAAGAATGGTATGTCCGGTACCGACTCCTCTAATTTGGCCACTCAAATGATCAACATCCATGACTCCCGTATCCCCGTCAATCATCACCTTGTCCTTCTCCTCGGTGTGGCACCCAACTTTGGATGAAAGGGACTTGATGAGATATGCGGCCTTCTCTGGCACGTCGATCAGCTTCAAGATAAGTACCATGGCCCTTGCTGAGGGATACTGAAAACAACTTGTCAGATCGAACTCTTCAACCATCTCAACATAGAGCTTCGTCCAAAAACCATCGCTCTCGTTCACTTTTGTCCTCAAATGAGAATCGGTGAGAGGTTGAAGCCCCATTGATGAACTCGATCTATAGTTTCCACCCAAAGTCACCCCGACATAATACGTGAGCCTTCTCACATACTGTCTCCAATCTCTTCCTGGCTCGGCTGTACGAGGACCAGCAAACGGAGCTGTAGCGTAAGCAGTGGTACTGCTTCGATAAGTCCAGAGATTGAATATGATGGGTTTACCAAGGTAGTCCATACCGTTGCACCCGATAGTCGTCACGCCTTCAGGAGGAAGCGTGACAAACCATTCTTTTGGCTGTGCAGGCTGTTTCGGCCTCGGCATGGGCTTGCTCTTTGGCGGAGCTTTCGGTGGAGGTCGTGGAACATCATACGCTCCATGAGGCACATCGGATGACCAAGGATCCCATTGTTCATTGTCCCTTTCCCAAGGTGGCCTCGGACCTGAACTAGATGAAGTGTAAGGACCGCCCGGTGGTACCGAACTTCCTTTTCCTCCAAAAGTCTGGGTATAGTCATCACGATTCCTTGGTGCTCCACTTTGATCTCTTGCCCTTCTTGCTTCCTCCCTCATCTGTTTGGTGATTTCGTCCTGACTAAGCCCTTTGTTCCTGGCATGATGGATCCGAAATTGACACAACCATTGAGGTTCCACCGCACTGAAATCTTTCAGATTGGGTGGCCCGATTGAGGGATTCTCGAAGGTCAAGTAGATCTTCTCCTTTGGCTTGCCCAAGGTCTCCAGGTTTGGTTCCTTATCCAGGTTGGCTTCGGATAGATGGAGCTCCGCAATGTACTGATTCAAGATACTGATCGATGTGTCCCTAGCGAGAAGATCTCGATGGGCTCCTAGTTCAGCACCAAGAACATTGTAACCTGCTGTCCACACATCCGGTTTCACCTCTGGAAACCACTCTTTCAAATGCTGAAATGCAGCGAGCATCTGCGCATTCGCTTGGGATCTGAGGGAGATGGCAGATTGCTCGATGACATGCCTATGAATGCATTGATACAACGCTTGGATGCACTGGAAATTGTTGATTGCGGCACATCTTTCCAAGGTTCCTCCCGACTGTCCTTTTGCAATGATCTGAATGAGGTCAGTCAAAGATGTGAGATCTTCGGGATGATTCTTGTTGTGAAACCTCAATGCAAATCCCAATGACGCACCCGCCAAGCTGATGTATCTGCAGCTGCGTTCCCAATGTTCGCCGGTCATTGCCATGTAGTTGCTGCTACGACCTTCAATGGGTATCCTGTGATGTAGATCATTCATGGAATCATAGAAGTACCCGTCCCTCGTGATGTCTAGAAGTGAATCTTTTGACATCGCAGTGGAATTGATACCTTTCATGCCTCGTCTGGCGACCTTGTCATTCAGATCTGCCAACATCCCTTTGACTGGTGTTTCTTGGTTGAAGGGTTCCGGCATGAATAAAGCTGAGAGATTGTCTGCAAATAATTCCAACCTGTCCCAAACATCATTGGATGCAAACGCCTCATAGGGAAAGTGATCCGGATTAGGAGGAGGTGGCGGCCCAAGAGGTAGGTGTTCTGGTCGTACCATTCGCTCTTGGTTTTTGACGATGCCGATCACCCTCTTTATTCCAGCAAAGAATACCCTTGCTACCTCCGTGCCATCGTCCGTCTCTGGGTCATACTTGCTGAGCAACACTCTGAGAGATCTCACGAGACGCTCTTGGATGGCCCCACCCTTGGCTTCAACGGCACAATAACAAGCGCTGATGGAGTAGATGGGTGGTACCCCTCTCTCCATCCACTTCTCTGCCAGTTGTAGAGCTTGTCCTGGATCCATGTCCTCGACGAACCGTCCAGGAACAAGTGTTGGACTCTCCCCTCGTCTGCTATTCAATATATGGAGATGTTCTTTCAGCTTCTTGGCTGAGGCCATGTTCCTCCCTGTGATCCCATAAGCAGTAGAACGGAACATGCTGAATACACAATCTCCACGATGTAGGGATGTTGTCAATCTCCAGAAATGGCTCACGAATGCTAATGAGTTCCCTCTTTGTGGTAGGGTTGTCGGTGACAGCCCACCAGTGATTGGATGGAACTCGGCGAACTTCTTCTTGGCAAATCGCTGGATCACACCGGCACCAAAATGGTTAGCTTGGTTGATCTCAAAATCTTGCTCAAGATGATTGTGAAAGGTAATGACACTGGCACATGAATCATGAGTGTCATGTTTGTTTTCACAAGTGAGTTTCTTCTTCTTAGTCGTGAACTGACTGAATGATCTTGTCAAATCTTTTATTGATATTGACTTCTGAACATGGGTTACCGTTTGACATGGAAGGATGCGGCGATCACGACCAATCGTAAAGCACAGGAGCACGGCTGGCCACATGCTGCTTCTTCCACAATGACAATGCACGTTTGTTCAAAGTCTCTATCATATGCTGCGCAATTCTAAGAGTATACAATTGAGTTACTCTCGTTTCTCTTCCGGCACAAGGTGCATGCTGATGTTTATGATCACACTTCTTCATCAAATTTTGAAACTGCACCCCCCACGACACAATCCTCCACGGCTTCTTAATGGGTATATCTCTATGACCATAATGAGTTGCGAGGCCATACATACATCCGTCGAAGTCATGTACGTGTGATTCCGTGCCTTCAATCAGAGTTGTCATTCTATCATCTCTCCAATACTCGCAACTTCTAGGTAGCTCAGTAAGCGCACATGCTCCTATTGCGAATACATGGTCAAGTGCATTGGCAAAGCAATTCCACAACGACCAATACAACTCTTGGTGTTTCTCAATCTGCATCTCGGCCTTTATACTTACAGTCCTATTCAAGCGATTCCATGCAGAACCACCAGTGCAAGGACCCGCAAAGAAGACACAATCAAGACTGGACCGGACACATGCTTTCACTTTATTGATGCCATAAGCAGAGCAGGCATCGTCGTCCTCTGTGATAGTCACGATGTTCATGAACTGCTTCTTCAAACAAGTCTGGAGAAAGGTAAACCAATTCTGTTCTTCAGCACACATGAGGACTAAACATGGGACATTTCTTTCGAGCTCTTGTAGCATGATGCATCTATCAAAGATATCTTGAGGACCCTTGACGTCTTGCTGATGGAGTTCGAATTGGTATTTATGTGACCGTCCTGATCTCCTTTGTAAGACCAAATGCAACACGGGTTTTCTTCCCGGAGGTGTGTCACTTGCAACATATTTTGCTGTTTGTGCAATGAACATGTGCTCGTGGGCAATGGTGTTCATCCCCCACGCTTGTATGCCTGTTGCAATCGCCGTGACATTGCCCTTTTGTTTGTTGTTGCTGTTGTCTGTCGTTTCATGTTGTGGGCTGTGTCCGTGACCGTTGGAAACGATCAGGAATGTTGTACTTCCTATCCATGGATCGTCCTTACTTACGGAATTACCCTTGAAACGCCAGGAATCAACTTTTATGTCCTTACCGCTCTTGTAGTATCTCTCAGTCCTACGATAATCAGACAAATCCGACAGCCGGACAGGACAATGTGAGTCTTCACTAGGGACAAACTCTTGTGTTCTCGGCACATTATGCACTCGGGTGAGTGTGTCGCCATCGCGCCGCCATTCATCTCGGTAATTTTTATTTGTTTTTGGGTTTTTCCCCTTCGAATCCAGGCGCACAAAATGGTCTTGCACCGCACCGAAAGCGCGAATTGATGCACCGTCCTGCCCCCCACTCCCCCCATGAACAAGACGTAAAAGCGTGTTGATCACACGAAGGGTGGCAGGATGACAATTGTTGAGAGGAACCTCTTGGGACTGGAGCAAAGCTGGATCAGTCGACAAGGAGGCAATAGAAAACTGTAGCACAGCGTCAGGAGTCCAAGGAACATTGGCTAAGGCCAGGAACGGAGATTGAGATAAGCATGCGCCCGCCTCTGGAGATGAGGATGCCTTGGAGGCATGATACAGGAAGCATGCACGTTCAACCCAATGATCAAAGCGCAAAGCTTGCTGCAGTGGCGTAGCTTCTCGTTCCACACAATTCCAGGAACCATTAACAAGGACCCATGTACTCCGACACGTGTCTGACGGTATGTAGCGACCCGGTGGGAAGCGACGATAGTAGACTGGGACTTTGACGACATAGATGCAATCTCCATTGGGGAGATCCTGGACACCTTCTTTTCCTGTCATTCCTTTGACAAAGACTGCACGAGGTAAAACCGGAGTCTGAGTGTATGGGAAATTAGGAATATCATCCGTCTTAGTCTGAAAGATTTGATGATCGATTTTCTTATGATCGACCGACGGAGAGACCATGTCAGCCAACTCTTTAGAGCTCAAATCCTCTGGGTCAAGAAGGTTGATCAACATACAAGCCCGACGCCACGCAAGTGGAGTCCGAAAGGCCTTTGTATGGATATCAGCACACATCTTGTGGGAGATCTCGTAGAGCAGCACGAAATGGTCCTGTTGAAAATGTTCATGCAATGAGACAATGGATATCCCATGAGTGCGTTCAAGATGACGCATGGTGGGATTCTTCCCGGTTCTGGCGACTCCAATCATACCTTGATTGTCATCATGGAACAATATTTCAGGAGCTTTGCCCGAGAGCGTTTGCCAGAGGCCGATGGAGGGTATCCCAAAGTTGCGGAGAGTGGAATCTGCCGCGACTATTTCTGCTTCAGGTGTTGAATGGCTGATACATCCTTGACGCTTGCTCCCCCCAGCAATGGGAAATCGTGTATGCTTACCTTGTACGTGCATGTGAGAGCCCGACGTGGAACGAAGGGTTTCACCGCAACCAGCAAAATCAGCATCAGCGAAGATTCCGATTGAGAGAGTTGCGATCGGATCGCCAACCCATCCAATCATGCGCTTGTCTAAAGTGCTGTTGACATAGCACATGAGATGATGCAAACGAGCATCATCATTGCTGGTCCATTTATTTACATTCCTGGCCAGCATGTTGATTGATCTCAATAGATCGAATCGAGCAATTCTGGCAGCATACAGCAACTTCATGAGTATACTCGCTGCATGTGGCGCCAAAGAGCCACGGTTTCCATCGTCCGGAGTGACGTCAGGTTCGGATTTGGAGTGCAACTTACCAGAATATTTGGGGTCAAAGGTGTTGGCACACCATGGACACGTAACGGCCTCTTTCCCTGGAGCGGGTGCTCGTGCGGGGTGAGATTTGGTTTCTTCTGGGACGCTTGGTGTCGTGACCTTCTTTAATTTTGTATCATGACCGACAATGTCTAAATACTTCTCGACGGACAGTTTCAACAATCCTTCCATGTTGTATGAGACGGTGTTGACTACTGTTCCATCGTGGAGTTTGGACTCTCCTCGTGTGAGCAAGCAGCCGAGATAAAGTCCAAGATCAGTCTCGGGCTCAATCCTGAGTTTCGTTCGTAGCATAGACCATCCTTTGGTCATGTTCTCGGTTGGTCCGGCAAGTTTCAGGTCGTCCACATATATAACGAGAAGAAGTTTCAGGCCTTCATGAAAGTACATTGATGGCCATTCATCACCAATTGGCTTGAAGCCAAGTTGGCGCACCTGCGTATCGCAGTGCTTCTCCCACATTGTACCTGCGTCCGGATGTCCATACAAGGCTTTGAGGAGGCGTACCACTGGTCGATGATACTTTGATACATCAACATCATCTGGCCACGCGTCTGACGGTAACTCGACCCAACAGGGCGGTCCCGTAAGAGAAGCCTGAATGTATGCCTGAATCGCATCAGCGAGCTTAACCGAATGTCCGGGAACACATCCATAGAAATCTGCTCATCTAGAAGATTCAAAGGATGCTGGTGAATTGCCCAAGTCCTGAAAGAAAGCTGCTTCCCAATTCTGATTCTTCACTTTGTTTCCTAGCAATACCCTTCTTCCCTTAAATTTTCGTCTCTCATCACTCATTGGCAACTGGTAGTTCTTTTCCACAATGATGCCATGGACCCTTGCAAAGTGCACGACCTGCTTCAGAGTGAGCGCTTCTTGTTTTACGTCGTGATACTCTCGAATTACAGAGAAGTCGAACACTCCTTGCTCGTGAAGTCCCAACCATTCTTTTCTCATTGAGGCTTTAGCCTTGGGATTCTTCAACATTTCTGCTCGACTAACAGGCCTGGAAACTGCTGCATTGAACAGGTTCCGATAAGCACTCATCGGGTTCGTTGCGTCGGCATATGTGTATCTTTCTCGATGTTTAGAGATCGAGTTGATGCACGGCATTGACGGAAATGACAAGTGATGATCCTTCAAGTTCTTTGTGAAATCTTCGGTCGTGCATCTATTGGATTCCGTTGGCATTGCATATGCTACTGCCACATCGTTGAGGATTTCTCCACTGTTGACATCAATGATATTGAGTGAATCCCAAGTAGCACGTGGGCCGAACCCATTCTCCACACTCGTCCATTCCTCCCATTCGACTAAGTAATAGTCGTCGCTTGGGAGTTCTGTGGAAAGTGTAGATGCCGAAGACGGACTATGGCCCCCCATGTCATCGTCATCGATGGTCGACGTCCGATCTTTCTTCTGACCGATGAAGATGTTGGGCGATATGTCCTTAGGATCATCATCCTTGTCCTCCTTCTTTTTCTTCTTCCTTTTGTCCTTGCTGGATCCCGCACCTTTACTCTCTCTCTCTTTCATCTTTTCTTTCTCGAGAGCTGCTTTCTTCTCAGCGATGGCTCTATCAGATAGAGATAACGCTTTCCATTCTTCTGGAGTATATTTTGATCTTGGTCTCGGTGATGATCTGAAGAACCTTCTTCCGTCTGATCCAACCTTATATGGATTCCCTTTCCTGTCCAATTTCACGGTTTCACCATCATCATTCAAGTAGATGATACCATCACTTGCTTTTCCCATGGACATGTGATCCATTGAAGGATCTCCAACTGGCGGGTGATCTTCCCTGCTGGTCGAAGGTGGTACCTTCGCCTTGGCAGTTTTGGACAATATTTTAGAATGACCGCCATCAGGTTTTGGATCATCATCATCACCGGGATCATCTCGTTCTTCATCATCTGCTTCCTGATCTCCAATGGCTTCTTCGTCGTCCTCATCTCTAATCTCCCTTTCCGCAAGCTCCTCAAAATCCATACCGGGCTCAGTTGGTTCATATTCTCCATAGTCAATCATTTGACTAGGATCTCCGACCTCTGGCTCTCCATCTCTCCTGTCACGGATCTTCATGCCTTCCGACGTGTTGTTGATCTTCTCGTATCCTTCCTTCAATGGGAATTCGATGGGAGCGAGGAATACCAGGGTCTCTGTGAGCTGTGGTGTGAGTAGCTTTCTGATAGGGCGATTGGCATCAAACGCAAGGCTTTGATGTGCAAAAGTTTCAAGACTCCACACTCTGTATTGTCTCGACCAGTTCATCCCGGGCTTGATCTCATATCCGGCGAAAATACCTGGGATTCCCTTGGGATCAAACTTGTGCTTTTGCTCAATCCTTCCTTGACTGCTCGGCATGAAGAAGACCTTTGCACCAAAGGGAATCTTCTCTCCATGGAACTCTTTCCCATGTAGCTTGTACCAAGGGCTCACTCCATCCTCTCCTTCCTCAATGTTCAAAAGATGGCTGACGCATTCTACTGCATAGCTCCAGAAACATGGTGGTAACCCCGCTTCCAAGAGACAAGTTGCGGTTGTCATCATAATGAACTGATTGTTCCTCTCCGCCAGAGAATTGTTTTGAGGATGATTCGGTAGAGAGTGATCGAATGGGATCTTCAGCTGTTTCATAGCCGTCTCAAACTCTGGGGCTTTGTCGGCATAAGCAATCTTGATCTTCTTCAATCCCTTGAAGTGGTTTATTGCATTGATCACGTCCTTGGTATACTTCTCTTTCGACGGATAGGCCCATATGACGCCTGTGTACCTGTCACGAATGACGAAGATCTCTCGATCAGTACTGATCCCTTGATCAAGGATGTTCCTTGTATCGACAAAATCAAAGGTAACCAGGTCTCCAAAAGCTTTGAGCTTTCTCTTGAACGCTCCCCGATGCGTCTTGAAGTGTTTCATCTTTGCTCTGATGCATGATTCACAGTAGGGATTCTTGTAACGATGTGTGAGTAGATGCTCGATTTTCCTGGCATCTGCTTTCAGAGTTCCTCTTCTCACCATTCTACTTGCACCGTCAACAACATCCACCTCGATGTCATCTGCATCATCATCGTCAGCTTCTGGTTCACTGTCTCCGGCGACATCCGATCCTACCTCATCTTCTTCTCCAGGAGATGCCTTGAACTTCTTATTCCTCTTTCGCCTTTTGACTTTTGGAGGTTCAATCACAGGAAGGTCGTCATTATCACACATGATTCCTTGAGGATCCACATCACAGTTGATGAAAGTCGATTGGTAATCGGCTTCATCTTCTCCTAGGGTGAACCTTGCGATCATCTCCGCCCTTGTATCGTCGGTGGGAGTACAGAAGTCACTGCCCTTGACAATATATGGGATGTTTCCCTCTACTTCTAACATTATTTTCTTGTATTTCGGGGAAATCATGTACGGGTTGCCGCAGGCTGGCCATATGAATGTGTATCCTTCCTCCATGCATTTCTTTCCAACAGACAGTACTGAAGGAGATTCATCTAGGACGAATGGGGAGTAGGTAGAGTCAAATTCGTCGAAATGAATGTCGGCGACCCCTTTTGTGGATGTCACTCCATTTGCGGTATAGAATGACATTGATTGGTCGCTTTCTCTCACTTCCAGACCTAGTTTCTTGGCTCTGCCTTTCGATATCAGATCATACCCACATCCTGTGTCCATGATGAACTTCGTTCTTGACCCTTTGGCTGGAATAGACAACGTCTTTGTGTCTGCATGATCATTCTTTCCCTCGCATACATGAGGAATGACTTTATGATGGAAAACTAGGCCGTCATCTTCATCAAAAGACATAGTGACCGATAGGTCACCCTTTGGTCCAACTGGTATTCGGACCCTCTTGATCTCAGTGTAGGGAACCATCAATATGCCTCTTGCCTCTGCGACCTTTTCTTCAAATCTGATTTGTTCTTTCCTCGTGTAGCAGGTGAGCTCTTTCTCATCATATCGTTTGATGTCCGGACGTAGAGGTTTCTTTTCTACTACCTTCCATTTGTCCCTGACTGAGTAGATCGCTTCGTTCAACATGATCTCACAAGTCTCTTCATCAAAGGATACTTTTGTACCTCCTTCTCTTGCCTTGGCGGATGCAGCAATCCCTTCATCTTCGGATTCGTCCATGAAGAGTTCACCGCCAATGGCCGGGGCTCCAGGCTTCGCCTTAGGTTTCGGTTTGGGTTTTGCCTTGGGCTTCGGCCTATCGTCTCCTGAGTCAGCTGGTGCAGATATCCCTTTCTTAGGAGAGGCTTTTGGGTCATGGTAGAACTTACAATCCTTCCCTTTGTCACAAGTTCCTCGAATCCACATCCAGCATACTGGCTTGTCATTCTTTCCGACAGAAGGTCCTCTGGATGGCGATCTGGGTTTCTTGTGACTGAATGGGCAATCTTTCCCCATAGTGCAGTTACCTTTCACGAAGAATTTGCACGGTATCTTCTTTTTGTCTGTACTCGGACTTCGGCTGCGATCCTTTCCATCACCTTTACCTTTTCCCTTTCCCTTTTTGTTCTTGTCTTCAGGATGCTTCTTGGGATTGGGTTTCGGCTTCACTGCAGCAGCATCTTCTGGGACAACCTGTTCTTGTTGCCCTTTTGGTTTCTTCTTCGGATCAGCTGG
>CAXAMN010001647.1:460043-470913 GCA_963970005.1 Durusdinium trenchii
CACCTTTTCTAGTCGCTTGATCCTTGAGCCAAAGTACATATGGTACATATATATATGTACATGTTGCACTGTACATGTCGCTGCACTTCCATTCGCACATATAATCTCTCCTCAACCATGCAAATACAGCAACATACTGATACGATGGTACAGAAACCAAAGTTTGCTCATGCCCATTCAGCCTTAGATACATCAAGAAATTCCTTAGAGAGAAGAACCCAGCTCGCCACAGTTTGATTGCAATCAACGAGTGGCAAGTGCATCCAGGCTCTTGCAGTCCTTGAAACTCTCCGAACTTCTGAATGACACCGACCGATCCGGTCCTCGGCGGCATGCTGGCACCACTTCCCACGTGGTTGGCCAGTTCCACTTCCCAGGCACCTTACGCTCCCCGACATGTTCATAGAAGTGGATGCCATGGCCATGGCCCCTTGGATGACCAGTTTCCTCTACAAACAGGTCGTTGTCCACTTCCATGAGCAATTAGAGGAGTGTATATACTACTACACTAATATATATATATATGTTATAGTATATACATATATATTCTATAGTATATATATATATGTTGGGTCTATCCTATTACCTGTAACAGTGGATGATGATGGTTAGTAAAGGCCTTGTTCAAAAATGATGACAATTGTTTACTGACTGTCACAGGTAATAGGACAAAGCCTCTATATATATATATATATACAGTAATTTGTTGCCCAAGCATCTCCACGCAAGACCCGCAGCAACACTGGCACGACATGACGGAGGCTCAGTTGAGGGCTGGCTGCAGGCTTCCGCTTCAAACAGCTGCAACAAGGCACAACACTGAAGTCAGCAAACCGCACAACCGTGGCTAAATGATGCTAAATGTACATTGTCTGTGCTGAGCCGTATCTGCCTGTCCTCTAGTTACATCGGTAGCTGTGTATTGGCGTGGTGCACTGCAGAAAGACTCCCCGCAACAACTCACATCGGATGCGTGTCCGTGTAGCGATGCTTTTGCGCTTTAAGCGATGGATTCCTCAAACATGTGGCAGTAGTCCATGGATATTTGCGTAGCGCCGTCCCAGGAAGAAAAACACACCACTCCCATGCCGCATGAGCTGGGCCAAGGTGCATGTGCTGGGCTTTGGCTGTCGAAGTGACCTGAGAGCGGAACCTCTTTACGTCTTAGTGGCTAGTCAGTCTTGTGATCCAACACGCTGAGATGGAGGAATAGTCTCTCTAGCCTCTCTGAAACAGCCTCTCTAAAACAAATACAAGTTTGGAATCAATATCATAGTATATCATAGTCAATTGCAGGAGCAGTCCCTTTTTCGAGCCCTACTGTTGGACACTTATTATCCCAGTGCAGCAGCGGCTGCACAGTCAAGCCGCTGTAGTTCCTTTGAACCAGTGCAGATCCATCTGCCACACTGACATTGCCCACCTTCCTTGGGAAAACTGCCAGGCTTCTTGAATATGCACAACTCGCGCACAAGCTTGCAAAGTCTTGAGAGGAAAAAAACAAATGTCTCATGCCTTCTTTTGATGTCTTTGTGTTCAGAATGCTGAGTGGCCAAGTCAAAGTCATTTGACTAGGAGTTGGCACGGGATATACCAACGAACTTGTGTTCGTGGCTGGCGGTTCTTTCACCAAAGATCCACAAAAAGCGTGCCTTTGGGCCCAAAAAGACCTATTACTGATGAGTCCCAAATATTTTTTGCCTCACATCTTCCTGTATGGTTGCCTTTCACGCTGTCTACCACAGGCCGGGTGACCCCTCCGACTAAACCCCTCCGGGTGAGCGATGCGTAGCGAGCGGCACATGTTCCTGAAGGCATCCACAGGTGCCCAGGCGCACCACAGCCATGGGACCCTTCACCACTGCTCGCGCTTCGCGGAGAAAAAAGTCCTAAACAATCGAGGTGCTCAGCAGGGAGGAAAAAAGGCGAACACTGGAGAGAAGACTAAACGCATAAGAGACATGGTTAGAAATTGGCCTACTAATAGTCGAACTATCATGAACTATCATCTTGTGTGAAGCCAATTTGCGGGGTTTGGGGGCGTCTTCACTTTTGATATTACAAAAGAGGTACTGTAGCTGAACATGGCGCACCCAAGCATACTTGGATGGATGATAATTACCCCGAGAAACGATCACAGGATCAGCACCAATCATCTGATCTGAAGAAGGCTTTGTCAAACTCTATCCATGGCATCACCAAAGTTTCCGCCCTCTTCCCCAGTTGAGCCGCCATCATCGCCAAACCCATTCCAATGGACACCACCGAGAGCCTGCCAGTGCTCGTGCTCGTGAGTTGGGTGAGCGCGAGCTAGCGGACCCGAAGGTACAGAAGCATGTTGTTTTTTTTCTCTAGGAGAGCTGGTATCGTTTAGGATTAAAATAACCATCAACAAGTCCAAAAACGATTCAACACATACAGTACGTGTGACAACGAGTCGCGAGAAGAGTGGGAGACATCGTCCCTTTCGGGCCGAAAGGTCCGAACCATGGTCCGATAGAGACATCGCCTTTCTCCGGCGAACTGGCCCGTGTAGGTTAAGAAGCCGCGGTCTGAAGCGAGCTTGAAGACAGAGCCCGAGTCCTGGAGAAGCAGCCACCAAAGCATACCAAAGCAAATCACATTGATCAACCACATGATCTATGATCTAGAAAGCCATCTCGTCTTCAATCCTCACATTGCGGACTAGCATGATCCAAGTGTTCATCTATGTTCACTTCCCAAGCCCCCCGGTGCCACCTCAGCTTCCAAGAATCCGCTCAGCAAATCCGCTCGCGTGTGGTGCCCTGGCCAAGCGAAACCGCCAAGAAACACCACAACCATCCACAACGCGCTACAATGCCGAAACGGCTTCGCTTGGGCTCACGTGGATCTGATTCCCTGGAGTCCTGGAGCTTCAAACCTGTCTCCCATGCCTTTCTTTCTGGTCTCCCATGTCCAAGTTCTTTCCCTTTCGTCTTTCCTGCTGGAGCCTCGCTCTTTTCTGGGAAAAAGGCAAAAGGCTCGGATTGGGGTGATTAGATCAAAACGAAAGAAAGGAGGCCTCCTTTGGACCTCGGGCTCCACTTGCTCCACACCAAAAAGTAAACGGCTTATGGTTGATGGCGGGCTGGTCATGAAGAGCCGCCCTCCGATGACCGACCAACCTGGTTCCAAATCTGCCTTCCTGCAAGACTACATGCCAAGTGCATGATATGACAAAACAGCAAACAAACAAAGATCACAGAAACACATCTGATCCTCTTCCAATCTCACTAAGATTGCACACAAATACTCGGCATGAAAAGAACTGTGGTCGCGTCGTGGGTGGCTTCTCTTGGAATCATGTTAACGGCGGCAGGGTCACCCACCACGATCACTCGGTTGGCCAGCTCCTTGGAATGTGGGCAGAAGTTTGGCAGGAATGAGGTGGGGATTGATTTTATATGAATCGGACTTGGGTTTGCTTCCGGGTCAACCTGTTTTTAAAAAATATTCCCGAATTGCTGGGAAATGGCAGGAAACTGGAACCAAGTGACCGGCTGCCTACTAGGCTCGCTTGCGGTCCTTTGCCTCTATTATCTCCGGTCTTTTGCATTTGGATGCATTTGGCTCCAAAGCTGCCAAGTTCTGGAGAACCAGAGTAATTAAGGGGAACTGCTCACCATCACAAATCGCTCACCAGTTCACGAATCGCTCACGACCGATCGTACGGGACGCGGAAAACACACCCGACGTCCTTCCACCCAGTCGACACAAATGTTCCAGTCAAGATTGCTGGAGACACCGCGGTTTTTGCAGGTCAAAACCACACGCCCAAAGGTTTTACCGCCCATGGAGACGGAAGTCCCAAACGCCCGGCGGTTCGCGCTCCATCGTCCACATCTTCCAAGCATCCCCGTCCGTGAGGCCCAAGTGGAGGACACGACCAGGATCTCCGGACCTGTCGTTTCGCTGGAGAGCACACGACACACGGTCTCGTAGGACGGCCTATAGGATGGCCTGACGGTCATGGATGTAGAGCTTCGAAGAGGTGTCAACATAACATCATATAAATGCAACTGGTAGAACAAACAACAATGCATTGAGCAAGTACAAGTTAAAAACATGTCAAGTGCCAAAGTGAAGGCTGTCATTCTCTGTCCCGGTCCTCCACCTCACAGCCTCATGCATTGAAGAGTATCTGCAGTCGAAATCTTAGGTATTAGTCGGGTCTGTTGAGTCTATTACAGTATGTCTATTGGTTTCCATTCAATAGCACGTCAGATTCTTGAGCGCATTGTGCTTGCAATTGCTTTTCAAAAAAATCCTGGAATTGGTGGAATTTGCAGCACAAGGCTACCAAGAATGACTGTAGAGCACAGAAATCAGAATCAGGACTATCTGGGCTAACTTGGTTTAAATGCTCTTCAACAGCCTCTACCTAGTTTACCCTAGGCTACAAACAATGATGATTATTTTCCTGTCGAAAAGGCAAGGACCTAGGAGCAACAAAGCCAAACATGATTTTGTTTGTTTGTGTTTGTGTGTTGTCCTTGCTTTTTCATGTTTTTTCTTGGTCAGGGCTGCTCAAGAATCAAAAATGCATTTGGCCGAACTCTTTGGTTTCTTGTTTCAGAGCTTGCAAATGAAACAAACAAACTGTGGCGACAATCCAGATCAACGATACACAAAATTAGTGCCTCGCCGAAAAAATCAAAGGTCCCCTGCCTGGGCACTGCATTGGTTCCTTCGTAGACGGACTTCTTCTGGCCAATGCATGCCTCACTGTGCATCCGATTTCTCCAGGTCGGCATTCCAATTCGCTTCACGTCGTAGATTGGAGGCTACCCTGAAAACCCCAAAAAAAACCTCAAACATCCGAAACAAAAAGTGTTTCAGCCTGTTTCCGCCAAAGTCAAAACACATATATGAATATATATATATATCATCCGTGTTTCTGTTTCAGTAACTAAGCAGTTGCAGGGACAGGATGACATGTCCAGCCGCATGTGCACTTAACCAAACACATGCGGAATAGTCGCTTTCGTGCGTGCTCTGGACTCTAAGAAGCCCACAGCCCACCAAGTGGACCTCCCCACTTCAAAAATCCACATCAATAGCCGCTACATGCTCGTGATCACCATAAAATAGTCCTTTTATGTCCTTTTCACAACTCCTCTTGCTTACGCAGCAGCTGCAATAGTTGTCCAGCATCTATGGATAGGTATGGTGCATTCTGGCGTGCCTAAACCGCCTCCGTTGTCCCAAAAATGGCAAGCCTCCATAGTCGCCTCTCGGATGAATGAAGTCAATCATGGTCGCCCTGTGGCCATGCTCAACCCACCCAACGAAACGTGCCTGTGAGTTGAGCCTCGTGAGGGCCTACCAGTTGAGCCGAGCCGCAACGAGAGGGAAAACAACTCGTCTTCGTCTTCTTCAAATCTTGAAAAAGAAGTCCAAGGATGAAGGATCGATATTTCGGGATGTCAACTCTACTCCCTAAAATGCCCCAAACCTCCAAAAAGATCCAAAAAGACTTACACTCCGACTGATGAACATGGAAGTGGAGCTCACCAACTGTTTGTAGAAGAAAACAGTTATCCAAGGGACCATGCCATCCACTTCCATGATCATACCAGGGAGTGTGCAAGCCCTTCTGTGCATAACCCCCTTTCTCATGATCCCGCCTTCCTCCGCTTTGCTTCTGGCTCGTCCTCGCCCATGGCCAATTGCCACAAAGGTGAAGCACGAGGCTGAGATAGAAGCTTGGGCGACAGCGGCTGCTGTTCGGCAAAAATGACAACATCCACGCGCCCCAAGCCTCAAGCCACGGACGCTGCATTTGCGCGTAAGGTGAGAGCCTCCGAATCGCAAGCCTCATCCCAGCCTCATCCCCCCTCTAGATAGACCAAACCATTGTAAACCACTGACCACCACATCGGACTGCTGGGTAGAATTGCCCACAACGGACCAATAATTTAACATCATACAATATTTATAACAGTTGATGTACAACTTTACAACATGAACATCTCTGCTGCAAATGATTGCACAATGTTGAATTCGGCCCTCAAAACCCTGAAATCCTGCTCCCGTTTTTGCACCTCCCAGCAAGCTAGGGCCTGCCAAAGAGGACAAAAGGCAGCAAAGAAACCCTTGACCGCAAACATCCCAAACCCTCTTTGAGATGATTCGAGACTACTGTAAGTACCAACCAACCAATCAATCTCTGAAGAGAGGCTGTACTGCCCTAGACCTTCACTTAATGATGTGCCTGAGTGCTACAAAAACCTCCAACCTACCACCTGCAAAGACATGTGTATATACTGTAAATATAGCAGTATATGTATATATATGGTATTCCGGAAAACAAGCATATATGTGCAGCCCTTCAATTGCATTGATATAAATACAAATTTATCTACATTACTTCAAACTTCAAGGGGAACTGTGAGAAGGCCAGGGCCCAAGAACAAACACTTGTTTGGATATCATCCTGGAGTCATCCTTCTCAATTCTCAGCAGAGTCATGCAACTGATGGATTTTTTACTACCAAGGAAGGAATGGCCAGCACTATCCAACACTGCAAAGGTAAATGCAGTTCTCTACTATTATCCTTGGTACAGATGCGTTAGGACTTTGGTGGTCCGATGAGTTCGGACTTGCAAAGTCCATCATGTGTATTGGGATGGTGGACATGCCCCAGCGACTCAAGAGATGGGGAAACACATAGGGGAACCCTGCCTGGAAGTCCCATCTCGCGGTCGGAGCAGGTTGGGGGGGACACACTGTTTGTCATGTTTGTTCACTGCCCCAGCCTCATCACCTAGGAGTTATATATGTATGACAAACTGCTCCAACAGTACCTTTCCACATGGGATAGGACTCATGGTTCTTGGTGTACCTCTGCTAACTCCTATTGTATAAGTCATGGGTACACAGTATATACAGTTTATAAGTCGAGTACTGTAGTCACTGGTGGCATGATAGTGGTTCAGTAGCAAATTCGTCAATTAAAGGGGCTAAGGGCCTGGACGGCGGCCCCAGAGTCTTCGGCACATCCTTTGCAACAAACCTGGAGTCTACGGAGTCTACGGATTGCTGCGTCAACTCAAGCAACATGAGTTGGGCCTTGCAGTAGCATACAGGGCAAGAATGTGCAAGACGTGCTCTTACAAGTTGAGTTGGGCCTTGCAGTGCAAGAAGCGCTGTGCCACAACAGGCTTCCGTCCATGTTGCACTCTCGACCTGCCAATAACATTGAAGGTGACGGTTTGCATGGATAATATATCATGATACTGTAGCATACTTCCTGCATGTAGATCTTCATGTGTTAGCTGCTAGTGGTGGGGTGTGCTGTTTCAAATCCTTTATATACTGCCGGCTCGCTGCATATCTGATTGTTCATAAGTCTTTTGGCACACGTCGGACGTTGACAAAAAAAACACATATGTCCAGCTCGTCGTCTCCGAGGGGCAAAACACAAAATGACACGTCTGTACACCTCTTCTAGGACCTCTTGTGTGAGTAAATTATGCAGAAAAAGGCATATATAGTATACTACAGCAAGTAATTGCAACCTTTAGTTTCTGGTCAAGTATCGGAAATTCCGTCATGGTCATGATTGAACAAGAATCATTCACTGTTGTGTGTGGTCATGGTCATGATTAAACAAGAATCATTCACTTTGGGTTCACGAGACAAAATGTATACAACGAAGTACTTGACCGGGATTACATAAATATATAATAATAAATATATATATTATATAATATCTTGTTCCTTCCTCAGACTCTCCCCCACTCTCCCTCTGCTAGGCACAATGAAATACCTCACATGTCACAGGCAACCCCACCGGCACTCCAATCAGGCGTTCACGGATTCGGCGCCTGGGGCGTCCAGCGCCAGAGGGACGGAGGCTTCTACTTCCCTTTCACAACTACCAGTATATACTCATAGAAATCCAGCATATTCGAAATATTATCAAATATATTCCTCTATGTTACTTCTTCTGGCTGAAACTTATCATAAACCCTGGAACTGGAACCAAACAAGAGCTCTCGCAGCCAACTCATAAAGTGGAGCTGCCAAACTCGGGAAGTTTCAGGAGTTTTCGGGCACCCATGTCATTTCAACATTGTGTTTTTGGGACACATTGTGTTTTCGTCATCTCAACATTTCAGCCTGTGCTTCCCCACTAGGTGCTTACCATGTATATGTGCCAAAGGTTTGTGAAATGAGTTGAAACAACAACGTGTATAAAACAAAAACATAATTACACCAACACCTCGTAGAATTGATTGCCCAGCACATCTGAGTTTTGCAGAGTGAATTGAAGACTACCCTGCCGTTCCCTGCAATCTTCAAGCTGTCTGTATATACAGTACGTGGACCTTCCAACTGTGCAACATGTCTGCCTTTGGGCCGGTTTTATAGATGAACAGGTGCAGAACTTCTGCATAATGTCAACCTATGATTAAGTAACCTCCCCTAATTAATCAAGCCCAGCTCGAGCCCCCTAAACTAATCAACTATTTAACCTGAATTTCCACCTTGAGATCCCCCTAATATGTCGTTTCCTGACCACAAACCTCCCCCTACTAATCAAGCCCAGCTGCCCTAGTTTTATACTGTTTTATTTTGAAGTTTACTGTATAATGTTTACTATAATAGTTATATATAGTTCTGTTTTATTTACTTTCTCATCATCAATCATCAGGTGATCATCTTTATTAGGGGGATGTGGTCCTCCAATACCTCCAATCTGAAACCTTGTTGATCCTGTTGACCTTGAAGGGGGCAGGGTCTGTTGATTAATCCGACGTCGACATTGATGAAGTTGGATGATATTGGAAGATCCATATCCACTATCTTCCAATATCTTCCAATATCAATGTTCCACTCAACATCTTTCAATCTCTTCCAATATCTCCGCAGCTTGGATATATCCCCCTTCCACGCAGCTGAGGCGCCAGGTGGGGTTTTTGGCTCCACCTCCAGCAGTGACGACCTAAGCGAAAGGTGCAAAAGGGCCGAGATGGCTCGAGACTCTGTCGAAATGGGTCCAGGGATGGGTCGAACTTTGAGAACTTTCACCCCGTCATTGGTCTAAGAATGCCGCTGCTTGGAATTTGCCCCTGCACTGGAAAGTTGTCCAAGAGCTGAGCAGTTGAGAAATGTATATATACAATATCCCAGCATGTAAACATATAATAAAAACTGTTACAGTAAAGAAACATACAGTACACTCTGCACCTACTAGTGAGTTGGTTGCAGCTCTGGTACGCATGAAAGTGAGTTGCACGTTGGCGTTCGCATTGCAAAAACTGATCGCTGCAAGGCCGCAACGCGGCTCTTACTCAGTGCGTTCGCATAGAACATCGTGAACCGCAGCGGCTTCTTGAAAGTCATGAAAGGTCTGTATGGTCATGGCCTCACGCGGAACCAGCGAGCTTCAACCCTCAGAAACATCCACAAAGTGCTCCACAAGGTCCAAAACCTGAAGCACTTGAAGCCATTTTGGTGGCAGGTACCATCCCTCACCAACGTCCGCGCCCAAGTCATGGCCGCCGGTGGCCCGAGCGGCTCGTCTCAGTGGTGAAGCACCCAGCTCACCAAGCTTCTGGTAGCCAGTGGCCTCCGGTGCCGATCATGTCGCGGCACCGGAGCATTTGGAACTATTTTTTCCGGGAAAAGGCATTCCCTATAGGCATCCAAGTACCTTGTCAGAAGGTGATTGGAGACACTGCTATGTAGGTTTGGAGGGTCCAAGTACCTTCTGAGAAGGCACTTGGATCCCTAGGGATTATGATATCCTCCACCGAATCTGAGCACTGTAATGTTCAACAGTACAAGAGCATCATACCGATACTGGTCAAAAATATCTAGTCACACAGTCACAGTAGCCGCCAACAAAACGTTGGAATGGAAAAATGGCTCAAACGTATGGAACCTGGGCCTCAGTGTCCGAGCCATACCTGGGTGTAATGTTTACTAAGTTTACTAAACATGTATAATTGTCTCTAAAAAACAACTGATTTACTGTGAGTCTGTGAGTCCTTGAAGACGTCACATCTAAAATCAATGGCCATGTGATTCACAAACGCTGAAACACCAGTGAACCGTATGAACACGACAATATAGGCTCAAGTAGACGATGCATTGCGACTCGCGACCCCCAAAAAGGAGCGACCCCGTCTCCGCCATCCGTCCTCACCTCAATGTGCGCCATGCCCTCCAGGATCCCGTGCAGGAAACGCGCCTCTTCACCGGCGCGTCGGTGCACCGGCGTACGGAAGACATCTCGTACGGCGATAAACCGGCCGTGCTGTTGCAAACACGTGATATGCCTTTTTTCTCTGTCCCCCGAGGGGTCCAGCAGTGTCAACGAAAGATGTTAACTGCTAAAGTCATTCAGCCAGGCTCACCAGTGGTTCCAAATCATTCATCCCAAGCAGGAAAGGCTCTTTACATACTCTTGTCGTCCACCAAGGACTGAAAGCAGGCCTCAAGCCTTCAGCCATGCATCCTTCAGCCACTAATGGTCAGCTGCTGCATGCTTTGAGCGTCACAGCCCCAGCATCTATGGGCGTTTGTGGTGTGCGAAGGAGACACACCACTCAAGTCCAACCCCTGGAAGCTCCTGCCCGACGCAGCTCATTGAACCGTTTGGTTATCTGCTCTTCCCTAACTGAGCTTCGCACATCTTCTGGTGGTCTGGGCTCCAGCTTGGGTTCCAAGTTCTCATCGCAAACAGGGAAGCGCCTGAGATCCGTGACTTCAAGTGAGGATTCCTCGGAAGAGCTGAAGAACTCTCTTCCATCGTAGAGCTGGAGCAAGAAGAAAGTACAATCCGCCGGCCTGCCGGCGTGTTTTGTGGATTGTTTTGGTTAGTATTGCTTGTGTTGG
>CAXAMN010001658.1:0-21875 GCA_963970005.1 Durusdinium trenchii
GAAAACATATATATGACTTCATAGGTCACATGAGCTTATCGTCGGGCGATGAATCGTGCCGGATGGAAACGGAAAAGCCTCACCCTTAGCACTGGCCAGCCCATAGGATCCCTTCCCATTTTGCTCGCTGCCACTGCTCAGGCAGTCATTTGATCTCTGGTGCACAACCTCAGCTTTCAGTCAAATTCATGAAGATATGCAAGAGACGTCTGATTGTTTCAGCCACTAGTGCAACTTTTGATCATCATTTTGATGGCTCAATCAGATCAAGGGCTTGGTGATCTTGGTAGATCTAGAGAGATTAGAGTGATGGAGCCGGGATTCCATTTCAGATGGGCTGAAAGACAGTGCTCCCAACACAAAGTCCGCCTCGTCTACGTACGCCTGACATGTTCCCCTGTACTTGGCATCTGGCCACTTACGATGCAGCCAGGACTGGATGAAGAATCCGGATGTTGGTGTCTTGGACCTGTCTCGGCTCAATGGGCTGAAGACTGCTCAGAGAGCAGCAAAGAAGAAGAAGGACCAGTCTACTGTGCAAGAACCCCATCACAAAAGTCTTCAATACCTCCAGGGTCATGTGTGAGTCACTTTGCAGGACATGCCTGAGTTTTCGCTACGGGTGGAATGTGAAGAAGAAAAACTTGAGCTGCAGGCTCAATCAACTAATTCAGAATGCACAGATTTATCTAGTCTGTCCCTCTTTTTTTTCCAACACGACCAGGCTGTTGCCAACTTTCACCAGTTGAACATATGGTTCGAGACCTTCGGCCGTTCAACACCTTCTGGAAAGGAAATTGAGGCCAATTATATCAAGCGCTAGTACTGGTCACAACAGTCCTGATTTGCAGTCTCTTCCAAAATGGGAGGCTGCAATACTGGAACATGATGATGACCTCAACTTCCTATTGGGACCTTTGGTGAAGGACAGAAAGGCACGCCCAATCCCTTTAAATTCAACCACCAGTCCTTCGTTTGGTAGGCCCAGGCCTACATCGTCGCCCTTGATTGGCGCTCTTTGATCTCGGACTTCTTGACCCTAGAGCGGCGAAGCGAGATGACAAGGCAAGAGCCTTGTACATATAGGCCTTCAAGCATAAACATTTTGGTGTACTTTAACTTTGGAGGCAGGGGCCGAACCACAAGTACATCTGGAAGCTCAAGGATACCTTTCGTTTCATTAGTGGCCCTCGTATCCCTCGAAAGCAGGCAGGGGCCCAACATGATACATGTCAATATGGGTCAAAATCCTGGTCCAGGAAAGCCAGTCAAGTCTGAACTCTTCAGAAGAGAAGACGGGAGAGGCCTGTGTAGATCCTTTGTGTTAGACACCATGCAACGAACATGAATGCACACACTAAGATGCGATTTGCTATTAATGATGGGGAGATATGGGTCTATATTCTGCAAACAGGCTCAAAAGAAGGAAGCAACCGCAGGAAGACCAGCAGCAGCAGCACCACCACCAGCAGCAGAATGGGACGCTGGAGAGGATACACCAAGGGATGAGGGAAGCAGGGATCTTGAGCATCCTGGATCACAAGGAGGCAGTGAGGGAGAAGAGCCAGGTGAAAGTGAAGCAGGTGAGGCAGCAAGCAGTCCTGACTCTGAGGTTCATGATGCTCCTGCTGGGCAGGGTGATGCTGGCGAGGTAACAGGAATTGAAGATGCTCATGGCAATCAACAAGACTCTGACCATGAAGGTGACGAAGGTGAAGAGAAGTGGCGTGGTAAACATAATCCTTCACAGTTGTGGAGCTGGACATGGAGAACAAACCCCTGGTGGGAGTGGAAGTGGTGGCAAAGCACAGGAAATGACTGGGAAGGATGGGCAGGTGAGGAGCAAGGAGGATGGGGAGACTGGAAAGGAGATGAGGGAGGTTCAGAGGGGTCAGCGGAAGAGCAATCAGGTTCAGAAGCTTCTGAGGGGCGGGGAATGGAGCTTGAAATCAATGAGGAGGATGAGGAGGAGAAGGAATGTTCAGAAGGAGGAGGCGGCCCAATGACTTCAGGAGCGGAAGGGCACCATGGATGGCATGAACCTGTCAAGGGGGAAGGGGGTGGCAAGGGCTGGGGGGGTTGACACCAGCAGCACCACCAACAGCAGAAGCAAGCGTGACTGCAGCCGAGGCAACCGCCCAAGAAGCTTTGAAGCAAGCGCAGGTCTTTGCAAATCTGCGTGCTGTCGATGACATTGTAATGTCATTTGCGATCAAGTATAGTCAGAACCCTTTGCCTGTGATTGCGCCAGTTGATGATGAGCTAGAGAAAATGGCAACAGCTATCAGTAGCAAGAAGGTAGTTCATCACAAGTGGGACAGTCAACTATTTCACAAGAAGAGAAAGGAGCTAGCAGCCAAGATCAAAAAGGTATTGAAGCTAAAAAAGGTGCCATATATATATATATGCATGTGTACCGTGTGTTTGTTACACATTGGGTTTATGTGCACCCATGCATATTGACTTGCCAACCTCCTGCACAGTGTAGTGCATGTCTTTGCGCAGGTGAATGCAAAGCGATCTACTAAAGACCCTTCTTATTTTGAGACGCAGCTCCTTGATGGGGCAGAGGCTTCTGAGGAAGAAGTCGAGTCTGGTGGCAAAAAACTTGTCAAGGCTACCTTTAAGGCCTGCTATGCGTACATATTAAACACAGGGATTTGTTGTTGACCAACTGCCAGGACTGCAAGCCTCTTCAGGAGCAGCCAGCTCAGCTTCCGGAGGAGACAACGCCGTTCCTGCAAGATGTGCTTGCTGGCATGCAGAAGGAAGCAAAAGATAGTACTGATGATATTTTGAAGGCCTTTGAAGCTGTATATGTTTGAGAAACTTGTTTTTGGTTGTCTAATCGGTTCTATGCAAACACTACCCCACTCCGATGGTCAGGCACAGGGGAAACTATGCCGAGCCTTAAAACACAATGATGGGGAGGGGGATGGCCCAGAGGATCCCCCACCCAAACGGGGGCGTGGTCGTGGAAATGGTGGAAAAGGGAAGGGGCGTGGGAAGGGGCGTGGCAAAGGAAAAGAAACGTCAAGCACTCCAGCATCTAGGCAGAAGCGAAGCAGGTCGCAGCGTACAGAACCAGCTGGTGCCAGTGAGCCACAGCCTAAGCGGAGGGCCCGCAAGAATGCCCCCAATCCACCAGTTGAAGCGGCGCCATCCCATAGGAACACACCTGATTCTGGTTTGCAGGGTCAGGAGGACAAACGTGAGGCCAGGGAAACAAGAAACATCCCCTAAATCCAGTCCTTTGTTGCTGCCATTGCCAGGTCTTGGAGAAGATTCGTCAGCTCGACTTGCCGGACCTAAAGGTGCCAACTGTGGCGGAGCTTGGTGACAGGAAGCCTTTGGCTCATGAGTGGATGGTTAATGGTACATGGAATTGAATCAGTACAGTAATTGAATCTTAAACCTCGATCTTTCTTTGGCCTGTTTATGAGGTCTTTCACAATGAAGCCGCCGTCTGGATCCAATGATTGCAAATCGATTGGGGTATTGTTTGAGAGAATCTCGTTGAATATATGATGACTCATGAGTTTTAAAACACTGTTTGCACATTGCTTTTTGGAAAATGTCTGGGGAAGCCACTAATGATTGAGGACCAAAATGTCTTTCTACGTCTACCTGTGTCCGGATCATCTGCAAGATCTACCTGCCAAGTTTTCCTATACTGGCAATGGCATGAAAGGCGTTTCAGTGAGCATGAAGATCTCAGGGATCCAGCGAGGGTCTCTAAGTTGCGTTTGGCTCATCAAGACTGAGTTCACTACGACTCGTTTTACATGAATGTTGAAGTCGATGGGTCGACCAATGCCTTGAGGTGGGATTTGGCCCGCTACTTTGCAGGGTGGACGCCGTGCAATGAGGCTAAATGGGGGTTGGGAGTTTAGACAGAACTGAATTCTAGAGTTCTGATCTCAAGCTCTGTTCTACCAGGTTTGATCTTTGAGCTTGCACTTCCAAGAGAAAGATGCAAGGGCGACTGCGTAGAGTTAACGTAGATGTACTGTACCACTCATAGGCGATAGCTGCAGGGGATGCCTGAGGACTTGTGACATCTAAAAAAAACTATATAGCTTAAAGCTGTTGTTGTGACCACTTCAGGCGTTGGGGCACTGCTGGAATAGGCAGCAGTTGTGAGCTAGGCATGAGTGGTCAACCGATGAAAATGAGGCATTCTACCATGTAGGCCTTTCAAAGTAGACGTGATTTGCAATCCAGGTGTGCCTGTTCCAAGTCTTCTTAGCTTTGAAGTTTGAAGCCACGTTGCTTTAGCTGGGACCCCCCACCAAATCAGCATGAGTGATCACCCTCTCGCCTTGAGCAAGCGAAGTGCGCTTGTGCTTCGTCGGTTGGGAGCACCGGAACTACTGTGAAGGCCTCAATATTATTCAATGGTTTCTACATGGTCTATATAACTCTATTGAGTTGTTCCTAATAATGCTTCATGCCATTGACTACATTGTGGAGACCACTGATCCGACTGCGCCCTCTTCTGCCCGAGTCATGACCTCATGCCTTCAACCCTGAACCAAACAGTGCACGCAAGGAGCTAGCAACTGGACTGAGGACATTGAGGTCCTGGAAGTGTTCTCAGGAAGATCGTCCATATACACAGCGTGTGGCCTTTGCCCAAGACTTTTTTGAGCTCAAGTGTTTTTGCACTAAAACATATATAGAGCATGATCCACCTGTGGTGAGGAAAGGTTTGAAGTCGCTCATGCCTTGGACCATGATCAACACTATTAGTGGAAGCTGTCTTGAAACCCAGCAAGTACTTCGAGATTGACTCACCTCGTGGGGAGTTGAATGATATTACCATGATGCTAGGGGCTCAGGGTCTCAAAGCTTATAAACGACTCATGTGCACTATATTTGTGCTACAACTCTGCCCAGGTGTGGATTCTTGTACTTGATCAAGAGTATCCTCCGAGTTGTCCCTGGAGGGTTGGTTTGGGCAGGGGTACCCTGTAGCCTCCTGATTTTCCTCTCCAGTGGTACACACAACCGTGGGTGGTGGAATGACTGGATGGGAAATACATCACTCGACTGTGTTGCGCATTCAAACCTTATGCTTTCAAGGTTTGCCATGCTCTGCCTTCTTTGGTGTGCTCGCACAGCACATAGGGCCCTTGAACAGCCCATCAGCAGTGTGCTATTGAATACTCCATATTTGTCTTTCCTCTATGACATTCCTGCCATCAACATCTTCTACGCAACAACGTGAAAGCCTCAAGCTAATTGCACGATTGGCTTGATTGGGGCTTGCTCGATTTTTCTACCAAACCTGCGAGGTGGATGGGATGTTTGGACATTGGACCTGCAAGTCTACCTACTTCCTGGGTTCATGGCACTTCCCTCAGCTAATCAGGTGCGTGTGTGTTCCCTAGCCTCCTTGTGGCCCGCTCAGGCCTGCACTGCGCTTTCTGTCGAGGAGAATGACTGCGCGTCGCCGCAGGAGGATTCGGAAGATTCAACAGCGGAGGAAGATCAAAGTGGTCATTAGATCAAATACTTCCAAGGGTGTGTTCCTTGTCAAGGTTAGATCTATTAACTTACTTATTTGTTGAATTCGAATCTCATGAGTTCCAACAAGTAATATTCACATACGCTGAACTCTATAGCACAGCTCAGGTGTGGAGGACCAGACTTGAAGAGCACACAATGCTATCCATTTCCTTTTGCCTCGAAAGTGGCAAAGCTACATCAACGATTCAAGGCCATGCCATGTTAACACTAGATTCAGTTGTTTAAAACGTCCTTGCAGGCGAAGGTTCCACTGCCTTTGCAGCCTAGTGAAATCCCAATTCAGGACCCACACTGGAGGTGTTCAATCATCCTGTGCCATCAGAATCCCGCGCCTGTTTGCCAGGACCCTCCAAGAGGCTGGGCGGAAGCGAACCTGGAGCAGATGTGGCAGTTTTTGTCCAATCGAATTGAAGAAAATAAATTAAATCCCTTGTTTGAATTCAAACAAGGGTGACTGTGCAAATCACTGTCGCTGAAGGGCTGGGCGCGGGATGAAACAGTGTCCCACTTGCTCATGAGAATGTGTGTGTTCAGTGAATTTGGTGAAACTCCTTTGTCCGTGGAATTGCAACCTATGGCCGTGGAATTTATGGCTGTGACCGTGGAATCACAAGCCATGACCGTGGAATTGTTTTGCCACATTTCCATATATGTTTAAACACAACAGTTTTTGTGCAGGCACATGTACTTATAATCATATTGGACATTGTGAATGTTGTCCTGTCTGGATCCTACCGACTCGGGCGTGTACGATCCGTTCACAGACACTGTGTCAGGGCCTCGCTTGAAGACAAACGTGTACGCGGACGTCGTATATTGATTTGTCAGCCTAGGTGTCCTGGCAAGAAAATGACTTCGCCTCGCCCAGGAGCAGGCCTTAAGTCTATATATTGCAAACCTGCGTGTGTTTATCCGTCGCATGAATTCTCATGACATGGTTTTTGTTGGGAGGTGGAGATTCAGCTGAGATTATTGAGGATGATACCTTGGTTGACGAGGAACCTGAACAGGCCAAGAGGCGTCGTTGCACTAGCAAGCAGCCGCCTGAACACCAAGCATCTGCACCAACAGGACGCGAGGCAGCCACTGCACGAAGCAGCCAGGTTAAAGCACAAACTCGGGATGCCAAACGCAAAGCTGAAGGAGGTGAGGGGGAACATGGAGGGAAAGAGAAAACAGATGCTAGCAAACGTAGCAAACCAGCTGTCAAGACCAACGTTAGCAAAAACAACACAGAAGCAAAGGGGGGTAAGCCTGGAGGTGAAGACAAGAGGAAGAAAATGGACAACAGCAAACCGGACAAGGCAAATGGATGGAAACCATCTATTGGATCAGCTTCCACCGCACAGTGGAGCTGGTGGAGCGGGCAGTGGTGGTTTGATACCGGGAATGGCTGGGAAACATGGGAGGAGGTTGAGGCTAAGACTGCTGGGAAGTCAGCTGCCAAGCCTAAGGGGCAGAATCCGAACCATGCACCAATCACACGTGCTTCCTCAGCTGAGTTGGCAACTGCTGCTTTGAACCGTGCAGCCACAGCAGATGGAGACCCAGCAGCGGCAGCAAAAGCTGCAGGGGACAAGGAGTCAGGTGAGGAAAAACCCCTCACACACCAGGAAGTGCTCGCGAAAAAGGCTCACTATGATAAATTTTTGAGGTCCACCAAGAGTATCTTATCTGCTAAATGGTGTCATGCACATAGAGAAATTGTATGTGTGCATGTATATATTAGATTATGCATATATGCTCAAAAACCATGTACTGTATAAATCAGGTAAGGCCACACCGAAAGAGATCAGAAAGATTGCTCTTCAAGCCCGTGCCAGCCGCAACCTAAGATCCCGCGCACACAGTAATATATATATATATGTTCCACATGCTGGCTATCTAAGGGAAGGATGGTGAAATCATGGCGGACCTGCTGGAGGAATTGGAAGAAAACACGTGTGTACTCAAGGTTAATCCACAGAGGAAAATCACGGAGGTCATTGAAACGCACTTGGAAAACTCGGGCGCAACTCCTGGCTTTGCCTGAGTTTCTAAGCTCATCTAAACTCTTTTGCACTGACTGTGTTCCAGGGAGTTGACTCAAGCACAACATGTATGATACACTAGCTCACTAGCTGTACTAAAGCAAAACCCCCTGCACTTGTGCTTAGGTTCCAGCATGATCCATCACTGGTGGATGAACTCATCCGTATGAAGGTTGATGCTGGTTTGTGGTGCTATCATGAGGATTTCCCAGAAGGACACCCAAAGGCTGATGCACATTGTCGGCAATTCCTGTGTTGTTTGGAATTTGGATCTGATCTCTAAATTGGATTCATCCTGATTGTGTGATCCGAAGGCTGCGAGATCTGTCACCTTAAGCAATTAAGGTCATGATCCAATATCGGGTCTTTGAATCCGAAGATGAGTTCGAGGAATCGGAGGATGAGCAAGCGGATGAAATCGCGAATGAAGAGTTCAGTGATTCGGACTCGCTGGGTGATGATGGTGATGTTGATCCTGGTGCGAGCGGGCATCCTGATCGCATGTGTACATTTTTTCGAATCAAACATAAAATGAACCAATTAATGCAACATGCCTCACAAGAATGTGGTTGCAGTTGAACTTGAACCTTTAAAATTATTCTTATTCCCTCAGGCCTTCGACACCTCATCCAAAAGCTAGACCCAAGCCTAAGCGCAAGAACTCGCGCAAGAATCAGCAAGACAAGCCGCCGCAGCCAAAGAACCCAAAGAAGCAAGGTGTGGACACAAGGAAGAGGAAGGCACCACAAAGCAGTCACGAAAGCACACATGCGGCTATTCTAGCTGGGGTGTAGTTACAAGCCAGCCAGAAACTTCTCTGATACAGTGTCGTCATCATCCGCGCCTCGTTGACTGCGCAGGCTCTGCAAACCATTGGAGGTTTGTTGGCTGAATCTTCGACCTTGGTGAAGAAGCTTGAGGGTTGCAGTGCGTGCCTCGACTACATCTAGTAAGCCAACCCCCAGAGATCTTAAAGCTGCACCCATGAAAGGAGTTTTCGCCATGAAGAGTTTAGATCAGGTAGGTGCAAGATCTGGTACTCCGTGTGTCTTGTTCTTTTAGAGGGTTGGGATTGAGTGCACCATTGGATGCCTCCAGGAACAACTTGGTGCGTGCGCTGGCGAAAGACGTCACCGAGCCCATTGCCAACCTAAAGAGGTTGCGTGATAGCTTGGAAAGTACTACAACTGATGCTGAGGTGCCTACTAGGATTGAACAGACCAAATCAATTTGTTTTGGAATTCCTGAGCAGCTACGCAGGCTGAATCTGTCTTGGAGACCGGCAAGAAGGACATCACTGACTTCCAGGAAAGGCTCAAAGAAGTGAGGAAACACGCTCTCTAGTTGCACCAAGCTGCTGGAACATCAAACCACACTGTCGGCACTGGATCCTGGTGTTTGGCGCAGCCCTTGACAAAGTCAACCACAATCCAAATCAACCTGTGGTTCTAGCAATACAGAGCTAGATTTATATAAATCGCATGATTATCGAAGACGCATACACGCATGATCATATCACCTGCCCCCGTATCAGCATCCCAGGCTCCCAAGAAGAAGAAGGAGGAGAAGAACACCAGTAAGGGCAAGTGAGTTGTAGCTGTGCGGTCACTTTTCATTTCATGGGGTGATACCATCACCTTAGTGTGGTCGATGGGATTTGGGTATTGGCGGTGTGTTCTATAGACACACCATCATTTAGCTACTAGATCGGAGATGGACTTTTGCGGTGGGAACCTGCACAAATGTCATGACTTCAAACTTTGCAGTAATCATGAGTGTTCTACCAATGTGCATGCTGTGTGTGCGGGAGCCGCAAGCACTTCCGTAGTGTGCGGATTGAGTGGGACGTCTGGGAAAGAAAGGGGTGTATTCATGTGTAGAGTTCTGTGTGGCTATGAGGTCTTGAGTCCACTTTGCCACTTGTCAATTTGCACACCTCAGGTGCTGACGATAGTGGATCCGGAGACGAGTTCTACAACCACCTTGAATCCAGAATTGGACAGGGTGCTTGGAACTAAGATTCCTTGAAGCGCAAAATTTCCTAGCTGTCTTTGTGTTCGATGCTCTAAACTTTGAGGCCAGTGTGGCTGATGCAGTTGAAACAGCAAAAGCTGCCTACAAGGAGCCTGCATTTAATCAACTCATGAACTTGATATCGTTCAAACATCTTGATTAGACACATTGTGTTCATTTGTGCTCCAATTTTGGAGCCTTCTTCATGCAGGAGGCATCGAAGAGAAGTTCGTCAGGACTCAGCGGCAGGACAAATCGATTGAGTGGCTTCTCCAGGGCCAACAATTGGTCCCGAAATTTCTGGCGGAAATTGGACCTACCATGTGCAGCTTGCATGTGACATGTGATAATATTATATCCCATGAAATATTGTTTTCTTTAATTGTCTGGAGTCTGGATCCTTGAGCTGTTTTGCGGTTCCTTCACTCAGGATTTCATTGAGATTGAAACCTTCTTAGACCTCAGTGAAGAAGGTCATGGTGTCAAGGAGGTCTGTGTGCCAGTGGTGAACATCTTGTCCATGGTTTCCTATCTATTCAATACCCATGGTTTACACATCCCAGAGCAGAAGGTTCAGGAATTCTGGCAACACGCCATTGATGTTTTACCATTTGGGCGAGACCACCCAGCTGCAGCATCCAAGAAGGCGATTCCAATTGGAATCCACGGGGACGAATGTCGGTACACAAATGCTTCTGGCAACTTTGAAAAATTGGTGGGGGTCAGCGTTAGCTTCCCCTTGTGGACTCCAAAGAGTAGCAGGAATAGCAGGTTCCCCTTCTGGGTGCTACGAGAATCTCTATCGACTGGAAGGAAAACATTGGATCCTATTTTCCGGTACTTTGCATGGGCAGTCAACTGTTTGTATAGCGGCCGAATTCCAGAAACAGATTATCAAGGCAGACCACTCCCAGGCAATCTTCAAAATTCCAGTACTGGGTTTATTTGCAATGGTCAACATGTCTTCGCCCTCACAGAGCTACGTGGAGACTGGGCTTGGCACATTGAGGCACTCTGTTTGAAGAACCGGTGGAATTCGACCTCCCCATGCTTTCGCTGCCATGTAAAAGCAAATCGGACTGAAGGTGCAACCCTTGCTGAGGGGTACCTTGACTATAGCAGCAATCCAGGATGGGTCAGGCAACAAGTCTCGCATGTGGGGTTCTTGAACACTATGCTGAAGCGTGGTCCAATCTGCGCCTCAGCAAAAAACTATGACCCCCCTGGCCCCTAGCTAGGTGTTTTTTTGGTGGGTGAAGTCTCTATCATCATGTTTATGTGCGTGAGGCCCATTATTCACATGTATTGGATGGCGCCACTCCATGATCAAGTTTTGCATGGCCCATAATTTGCACTTGGGTGTGTTGCAACGAACGAATGGTGCTGCAATGCTCCTTGCCAAAGAACTTGAGCTTGACCAGCTAGGCGTTGTCAAACTTGAAGATGTTGGCATCTCCTGCGTGATTTTGCTGGGGAAGAATCCAGTATGAACTGAGGGTGGTTCTCTTCGAAGCCAACTTCTGGTGTGACAGCACATCTTTTAAGGATGCCCTGAACAGCGCCTATCTTCACTTCAAGGCATGGAAGAGACAACATCGTATCAGCTGCTCCCAACCGAAGTCTACTCCAAATCTTGTAGCTTGACCCACAACTGCAAATTATATTGGGATCCGGGATCTGTGTTTAGAACATGTTCTTTTTTTATTGTGGCCAAGGTACTGTACAAAGGGGCAGAGCCGTGCAAAGCGTACAATGGGCGGGTGATAGGGGCATGGCTGGCATCGTGCGCTGTTCAGCTAGCTGAGAATCACCCAGACCATGAAGAGTACCTACTTATGGCAGCATGCTTGTCCACAACTTAACATGAAACAAACAAGCCCAATCCAACATGTTAAAACTGTTTGCAAACCCAGTCAACCTAGGGTGAACGGGAATGACTTCATCCTTGCAATGGAGGAGGGCTGGTCGCTACTTGCACCTTCTCATGAATAGAGTAGAGGGTGTTGGATGAAACACACCGTATCTGAATCTAATGGTTTTCCCCCATATGCACACTCATCAGGTCGGAGACTGAAGCCAAAGACATCAAACAGAAGGGCTTGGCTTTCCTGTCTTTCTTCAAATGCCTCGCACGGCATTCCATAAGGCCTGCTGCCATCCATGCCCCCCCGCTCCCAAGCTTGGTGTCCTCCAGGAATGGGAAGTTGAATTGGACTCAAATTCCCAAATGTCATGTGGCACAGCTGCAAACTAAATCCAGCACACGCAAGATGTAATATGTCTGGTTGAAGGGTGGTGTTGGAAGGTCATGACAGGTCCCTTTCCATGCTCCAGGCAATACATCACCAGATCCTAGACATGGAGTCTGGCAGCAACTTGGTGCATGTATACACAGCGCTAGTAATTTCAATGTGCGCATATTGACGCGTTGGAGAAAAGACCCTTGAGCCTGGAGGACTGAACGCTCGGTTCGAGCACTGCATGATCGATGAGGATACCATGAAGTATCTCAAAGGACAAAGTGCTAGCTTTAAAACATGTGCTAGTGTGGATCATGTACAATCTGGAAGGATTGGCTGCCAGTTCTCATCGGCGCACATTGGCGAAGTCCATTCTTCGAAGATCGCTACTTCGTCTCAAGCAAGCCCGGAAGAATGTCAGGACATTCGATACACTGTGCCTTAAACTTTTGATGTGAACACCCTCCTCACCAGGACGTGGGAGATGAGACGAGAGATCTCTTTAGGTGAAGTGGCAAAAAGCCAGACTGAAAAACTTTGAGCGTACGTATGAAAAAGAACGTCGAGCTTGTGTGGGAGAGGCGCATGTGTATAACAGCGTCGAAGGAGGGTCAGGGGTAGGTTGTAGGTTGGAGGCCATCGCTAGTAGGTTGGAGACCATCGCTAGTAGGTTGGAGGCCATCGCTATAGTAGGTTGGAGGCCATCGCTAGTAGGTTGGAGGCCATCGCTAGTAGGTTGGAGGCCATCGCTAGTAGGTTGGAGGCCATCGCTAGTAGGTTGGAGACCATCGCTAGTAGGTTGGAGACCATCGCTAGTAGGTTGGAGACCATCGCTAGTAGGTTGGAGGCCATCGCTATAGTAGGTTGGAGGCCATCACTATAGTAGGTTGGAGGCCATCGCTATAGTAGGTTGGAGGCCATCGCTAGTAGGTTGGAGGCCATCGCTAGTAGGTTGGAGACCATCGCTAGTAGGTTGGAGGCCACCGCTAGGTTGGAGACCATCGCTATAGGTTGGAGGCCATCGCTAGTAGGTTGGAGGCCATTGCTAGTAGGCTGGAGGCCATCACTAGTATAGGTTGGAGGCCATCGCTAGTAGGTTCGAGGCCGTCGCTAGTAGGTTGGAGGCCATCGCTAGTAGGTCAACCTTCTTCATTCTGCGCTCCCCCTGTGCGGTCTTAGGTCGCAGCTCCGAGCCAGACTTCCCCGACTGGTCGTGGCTCCCTCTTCCAGCCGCTCAGGGACCACCTTTGCACGATAGATCTGAGGTGAGGATTGTCACTAGGTGGTGCTCTTTCGCCAGAAATGGTCTTCCATCGGATCCATCGGTCGCAGGGGGGTTCCACCAAACCGGGGAGAAGAACGGGAGTGACTGGCGCGCCCCAGGCGCCTGGGGTCTTTGTTGACGTTCACCCAAACACCACCTCATTGAAGGGGAAGAAGAAGGTGCATCCATCGGATGGCTTTCTTTGCAGAATTCTTTGAGGACGTCACCACCCCAACCCATTTGCTGAAGCAAGATCAAGTCTCCAAGAGTCCCACCCCAACCCATCCTCACCAAAAGCGGACTGATGGTTTCTTTCTTTCACCAGGTCGCTCAACACCTCAAGTCCTTCAAATCCTCATCTTGCATAACTCTCCGGGCTCGACCGAGTCAGCCTGAATTGCGTAACAGTTTCGGCGCACGTCACTAGGCGTATTGCCAGCTTGGCGTGCAGCCTGTCGCCTGCGGATGGTGATGCGAGACCCACCCACTTTCTGGGAAATGCCCGCAACAGATAGAAGCATCTGAAATGACTATGGCATGCCTTTCTTGTGGGGGTCCAGCTTGCCTCAGACAAAAGCATCTCAAAGATCTCATTAGATTGCTTGTGATCGCTTGTACTGCGTAACTGTTCTCGTGTGTTCTCCATTGTGAAAGATTCAACCCTTCCAAGCTGATGGAACTCAAATCTTGCATCCCGGTTCGCTGAAGGGGCGAGAGGGAACTGCTGGTCACTGAATGAGAAGCTTTGAGCAAGGGTCGCGGAGGGATCTCAACAGATCCACTTGTGCAGCAAGTGCGACCCAATCTCACACCTTCCCAGGGAGACCTGCCGCATGTGAAGAATTGACTGATGTGCTTGGAAACTACTTGCGCAGGTCCCACGCTGTTTCCAAACACAAATAGTTTCTGTCAACTAAGGCTTTTTCAGAATTTCAATGGTGCTGTGGTTGTTATGGAGCTATTTCCTTGCTGAAATCAATTGAGTGTATTGTACCGGCCAAGACTTCAGTGGGTGGTTGAACAGATAAGGACTAGCTCTTCTCAACTCCTATACTTTGTGGTGTTTGCGGCATGTCGTCGTGCCCTTGGGCACATGTATGCACAGCTGGTTCTCCTGGGAAGAAGGAGGACCTTCCACTGCCAAGTCCAAAGCCTTGCGAGTTGAAGGTTCTCATGATAGAATGCTGCACAGGCTCTGGCTCGCATGGATCCATCTCGAAGCTCTTTGGGAGAGTGCGCCGATTCTAATTTTGGATCCTTTTGGATTCAACATGCAACCAGTTTGGGGGTTCAGTTTCGGTCGTTCTCAGGAGGCTTCTTTGGGCGTTCTGAGTGTTCAGGAGGCTTCTTTTGGGTTCCCCCGCGTCACTGATGGATGGTCCGTTGATCATACCAGTGCCATTTTTCGTCGATGGAAGGACATGTGTGGTGTTTTCTTGCCCGTAGAAGTGCCTGGTTGATGCAGGATTGGGTGCCAATTGATGCCTTCCTGGCAGGCCGTAGCACTGCGACCCCACGAAAATTCGTGTACACATGTGGTGTTGAATAATGGTCTTCTGTTCATGGTGGTAGCACGCTCCGCTCTGCCATGCCATGTTGTCGGGTGTCACTCGGGTTTGCAGATCCTCAGCTGGAATGAAGTTGGAAGTCGGAAGTTCCTCCCAAGTCCGTATGCCCTCATAGGACCCATGTTGGGACATTTTGGGAATGGTTTTGCTCCTCTGGATCAACGTCGCAGAGTCTTGCAGCACGTAGCGTTGGCCTCGAAAAGGAGGCGCGCACAGGCGCGCACAGCCGCTCACGTCAGAGAGTGCAAAGCAGCTTTCTGCAGACCTTGTAAAGGAGATTTGCATGGTCTCAAAAGCGCTGTTCTTCTTGGGACGATGGTGAAAGGGATGGATGGGCTCGACTCTACACCCGTGTTGTGTGCCGATGTCGTTGTGTGGTTGGTGAGAACAGATGGAGCACAGGCGAAAAGGCTGAGCATGGAACTGGTCCAGCGGGACCCGACACCCGACTTGACCTGTGGCCACTGGACTTGACCTCTGGATCGAGGTCCGAATATCGGATCTCCTGACCGAAACCGAAATCCAAACAAAGATGGTTCTCTTGATCCCTTCAACAACTCCTTTCACTTCCACCTTTGTCCGATTCTTTTTCACCTCTACCGACCTCGACTCCTTCACGGCCAGGGCGACCCGGAGGCGCTCGCGAGGCGCTCGCCGGGCTCGGCTCAGACGGCCGCTCCGCGGCGAAGCGGATCCGGAGCGAGATCGTGTGGGAGGAAAAGGCGAAGAGGGGACATCCCCTGAGGTTTTCCCGGTTTGTGTGAGGGTTTTCCCGGTTGGCGGGACCTCAAGACGCCAACCCACCTGCAAATGGATATCGGATAGCCTTCACACATCAGACGAGGCTCAACACATCAGACTGAGCCATTTTTCCATGGCTTGGCCAATCTTTCACCAGGTGGTACCATATAGAAGGTGATCAAGGATTTCTTTGGAAGACTACTTTCCCCTAGAAACCAGCAACTTTTCCACCGATCTCGCTCCATGGTCCGTTTCACCTCCACGCCGGGAGGTTGCCGCGATGCGCTTATACGGCGCGTTTCACCCGAAAGAGCCGTTGATTTCCATAGACGCGACCGGTGACCGCTGGGGCGATCGCTTCGTCCTGGTCCTGCGACCGGCGCCATCGTCGCATCGTTTGGGTCTTTTTCATGGAGAGTGAGGATCAACCGAATCGCTTATGATCATCGTCCCTTGGAATCATCGTCTTTTGGAATCGTAGAAGGTCCAAAGAGATCCAACGAAGAAGAAGGTGATGAACGTCCAAGCAACAGGCTTTCATTTTTTCCTCCCTCAAGACTCTTGGATCAAAGATGATGGAAATGTGAGTTTTTGCGTGTTTCGCTTTCGCATTGCCCAGACATGTTGCACCGAGCTCAGCCGATTCAAACCGCAGATGACGTCATCAAGCCGATGCCAAAAAGTTTAGCACTCGCCGCTTTTGCACTTGCTTTGCGATACCCCGAACTTTGGAACCCTTGCTTGGTTGCATTTCTTGGTTGGTTTTAGCGAGTTCGATTGGTTCAACATTGGTAGCGGAGCCCGAGGGGTTAAATCCGCGGTAGTTCGTGATTGGTTGGTCGGTACTGTTTTTGGGGTCTGGTTGACCTTAGGCTGCTTGCTGTAGGTAGCATGGCCGATCAGACCAATGGCGGGCTTGATCCTGCGGCGGCTGAGCCTGATGAGACATCAGGCGATCCATGGACGACGCGTGATCCATGGCAGATCCAGGGAGCTTGGCCAGGAGGCCTACGCGGCCCACCGACTTCGTATGGCCCACACAGGGCAAGCAGGGGAAACGATTTTGTGAGCACAGCTTCTCCTGCCCGCATACCGCTGCATGAAAAAGGACTTTCATCGCAGCATTCCTCTTTGCCTCAGATCCCGGCATCTCAGAGCAGTCTCAACTCTTGGCAACCGATCTCGGCAGAGCCGTTTCAGATGCCGAGTGCACCGACTGTTCACTCGATGACCATGCCTACTCACACCATGTCTTCGCATTCGTGGTCGTTGTTGGCGAGTGGTTTGGGCGATGGTATGAATCCTCATACGACACCACCTGGGTTTCCTTCGGCGGCAACTTCGTATGGGCCGGGCGATGGTGTTCCCCATCAAGCACCTCCACCAGGGTTTTCGTCGGCACCAGGGAATGGAGCGATCTCGTTCGGAGGCATGGCACATCATCATGGCATACCACACGGACATCCAGGTATCCCTCCATTTGGTCCCGGAGTATCTAGTGGTTTTCCTCCCGGTGTTTTTGGTCCTTCAGTTGGCACCCCTTGGAATCCACTGGGCTTGGCAATGCCGTATGGTTATTTTCCTCACGCCGATCCTCGTTGGATGTGGTCTATGGGGCCTCCAGCACTGGGACCCCATTCTTCGTCGGCACCACCCGTGGCTCCTGCAGGACGAAAGATTGAAGAACAAGAAGCTGAAGAGAAGAAAAGCAAAAAGCCGAAGCAGGAGCGAGGAGGCCAGAAGAGAGAGAGAGATGGGGTGGGGGGCGATCGTGGACCTTCACCATGGGGCCCCCCTAGTTAAAGAACTTATAACTTAAGATACCACACTTAAAAAAGTTAAAAGTTAGTTATATTGAACTTATCATAACTTAGTTATAAGTAAATTTGCGGAAGTTACTAACTTCTGTAACTAGTTTGAGCGTGAAAAATGATGAAATCTTTGCAAAAATGAAACTGTGTGCAAAAAACTTGCAAAACATAATTTTTCTCAAAAAACATAACAAAAACCTTAGAAAAATGACTACCGCCTAATGTTTCTATGCGTGCGGCATTCCGCATCAATGTATGTGTGTGGGCGGAATACCGCCAAAATGTGTGTGTGTGTCCGTGTTGTGATGTGGGCGGAATGCCGCCAAACGAACAAACCGCAACAAGGCGGAATGCCGCCAAACAAACAAACAATCAAACAAAGCACAACAAGGCAGAATGCTGCCAGAAGTTCCAGCTGACGCCTTTTTGAACTACTCCAAGCAAACCACGCGGTTGTCTTCGAACAGCCACCAACTAGGAAGCCTCAAATTCTGCAACCTGTCCAACTGATGGACTAGCTTCACGCCCAGGCGCTTGAAGGTTCGGCAAAAGCGAAGTGAGGACTTCTCCTCCGAGGTATCTTCCACAACGATCCACACATGGCCTTGCCACCGAGCGAAAAGCTCGATGACAGCAGCGGCATCCGGACGGCCAGGCGCTGAGAAGAAGAGGATTTGATCGCTCTGCATTGCCAAGGACCCAACCCGGTACTGGCTGCAGACTTCGCAATCCTTGATGCCGATTCGAGCATACACTTCTTCTCGGGTATATACGCGACCGATGAAGGTTGGAGCGGGCGAATTCTCTGTCATTTGAAGTATTGTTCTGTGCAGCAACCGTGGCAATGTGTGTTTCCCGACATCACCAGAGTGTTCAGACCACAAGCTTTGAAGGCTGTTGGCCATGAAGCCTTTCCAAATTTGGTGCTTTGCCTCCATAGCAAAGCAATCGCAGTAGCCAAATCTCCTGTAATGCTCTGGGAGATGAAACCTCAAGTGGTGCTTGGGCCGCGTTTGTTCGCGGCCCCAGCAATCTACAAAGGCTGCTTGGTGCAGAGGTTGCAGGTTCTCCAGCAAGTCAATCTGTCTGGCAGTGGCCCCACCAGCATACCGAAGCTTTTTCAAACATGAATGTATTTGCAATAAGAAATCAAAGCTCTGGTCCTCCGCATAGTCGCCCTCTGCACCGAGAACGTGCCTGTAGAACCTCAGCACTGGCAGAAGATAGAAAACTGCCGTCGCCGAGCCTTTGTACAGGTCCCCTTTCCACAATGATGCGTGAAACAAAAACTGCCTGGCACCTGGCGCTGAAAATTTTGGGCTGCTGCAGCGCCACGGAACTTCACTCAGCATTTTCCCCATTGCTTCAATGGAGATGGAGTGCGTTTGCTCCATCCAGCGTGCATACATGACCATTTCCTGGCAAGCTACTCCATTGGCATAGTAGCAGTGGCACGAATCCAACATAATGTTATCAATGTTCAGGTGGCCGCGCGCCTGAACGTTTGCAAGAAACCCTGTCCGTGAAAGGTGAAACCCAAAAGACTGCTCAAGTTTCTTTCGGCCTTCTTTGGTGATAGTGTCAGTGTCAGCCTCAGTCATGAGCCTGTCAAAGACAGAGTGCAGTTCCGCCGAGTCGAACATTTCAAACTTGGCGGGGTCGCTTTCATGGATGCTGCAAAAGTATTGGTCCTTCTCTGGCAGGTCAGAAAACTTACCCAAGACATTTTGACAGTAAGTGCACGGCTTGTAGCTGCTAGGCCCCATGGCTGACAGCAAGTCGACAATTGATTCGTAATCTCCTATGTAATGAAGTATCTTGAAAGAGCACCGATGCCCGAAGACTGTCAAAGGTTGAGCCACCTGGCTTGCCAAATGTTGAATCAGCGTTCCAAAGACTCTACCCAGTCCACCGTCGACATCTTTCAAATCACGGCTGGGCATGGCTGCAATAGGCATCCAGGAGGTAGGTTTGATCATCATGCCCAGGTCCTTGATTGCTGCGTAGAACAATCCCATTTTCTTGCTAGTAGCCACAGCCAGGACATTGCCAGCGGTAGCCTCGTCGAAGTACAAAATTAAATTCAAGGGGCGCTGTGAAGTCTGTTCGATCTCAGAAGCAAACCAAGAGCACTGCTGACAGCAGTAGTTCAGGTAGGGCTCCAAGAGAGCGAGATGAAAGTAGATGGGTTCGCCTGTGCTGGACGGAACCTGGAGCTTCTTGAAGCATTCCATGGCTGGCTGTAGAATTTCCCTCCGTTTGCGTTTAAAAGCGCCACTCTGGAAGCTCGAAGGTGCAGATCCATTCAAGATTTGCTTTACTTGGCTAACAGCGTGCGCAGGCAGGTTGCCCAAAGCCCAAGAATTCAATCTGGCGTTGACTGCCGTCCCATCTTTTTTCGGCATAGCTATGGCTTCACTAAAAGGGCATGTTGACAACTATGAGCAAAACGCAAATGAACCGCACAATGAAATCAAATTCCGCACAATGAAACCAAATTCAGGAGTGCACAGTCGGCACACTTTCACAGCATCTCAACACATCCCTTTTCTACGTTTCTCGCCCTAGTCAAAGCTAGTCGCAAACAGATTGGTAGGAAAGACGGTTCAGGGTCTGCAGGCTCAATGGTTCTTGATCCGGAAGCATCAAAGCAATACGATCCAGCAGGAATCGAACTTCTTGAACGCATAGGTTCCAGTCTGGTTTCTTCTCAGGCGCTCGGCGCAAAGGGCGGGAATCTTCTTGGTGTGGCTCAGCAGCTTTTGGGATCAGCGGCATTGCGGTGCGCATCTTGTTTTGTTTTCTTTTCGCCCTTTAAACTATCTTGTAGCCTGGTTTGAATCTTGAGCCACCACATATACGCGTGTCAAAGCTCGATGGCGGAGACTGCCTGCAGGCATACCGCCTCTTTCCAAACATGTGACATGTGAACAATGAAAGCTTGGGCGGGACTCCACCTGACATGCCATAAGAGAACAAACAACAAAACAAATCTATCATGAAGACGGCTTGCACCCGTGGGTCTTTTCACCAACAGCACCTAGGCGTCCCCATATGGTAAATCTGTATGCTTGTTGCATACCATGAAAGCCCCAAGCCAAGAAGATCACTTCTTAGCCTTACTCTTAGGCCCTGACTTCTTGGCAAGATTGACCGATCGGATCAAGCCGTTCACCACCTTCATCTTCTCAGCGATGTCTTTGTCCGTCTTGAAGCCCAAATTCTCTGAGTCGATGAGTTTCCCTGAGGAGATTGCTTTCAAAGCTAGCTTGGCCGCCTCTTCCCACGATTTCACGGTGGTATTTTCCTCCTCCAGCGAATCCATGAGCATGGAAGGAAGTTCGTCTTTCATATTCTCAGCATCCTTTAAAGCCTTGTCCAGCTTTGGCAAAATTCCTGCGAGGCTGCTTGAAGCCTTCGCGACCAAGGGACTCATCTTCTTGGTCTCCCTTTCTTGTTCACGCAGCTTCTTCGCTGCAAGTTTCTTGGCTTCTCGCTCGGCTAGCTTGTCAGGGTTGATACCGTTCTTTGGTGCCTGGGGCCGATTGAAAAGCCAAAGGAAAGCTGACATGATCTCTAGAAAAAAAGCCTAACCTTTTTGAAAAAGCAACAGACAAATGGCACCAAGAAACATCTTTCTCAGAGTCTGAGTCCATGCCGGTGAGATCCATGAGGACCTTCTGTTCAGCCTTCTGCTCGTCAGTGAGGTCTATGGGAGCCGCTGGCGCTTCGGGCTGGCCCTGCAGGGCGCGTTTGCCCCGTTTCTTGGGCGCTGCCTTCGGCGCGTAGGGATCCTTTCGCTTCTTCACATCTTGCTCAAGGGAGAGCAGTTTATCCTCGCACATGGATTCCAGCGTCTCATCCGAATAGCAAACCACATCAACTGCATAGGTGGTTCCAAGAACTGGGTGTTCTTGCTTTGGAGCCTTGGACTTGATGCGGTCACCATCGTAGCCCAACTTGACCCAGTACTCCAACGGCTGGTAGGATCCCTGGTTGCCATGTTTTGAAGTCCTCTCCACGGAAGCCCTCATGGATTGCTTCAAACACGACCTCACATTCTTGAAGACTAGCGGGCCACTACCATTCTTCTGCAAGCAGTCTTTGAAGAACTGGACCTGGGAGTCCGTATCGATGAGGTCATTGAAGGCTTTGGTGCCAAAGCGTTTGGCAATCATGACCTGCAAGTTGTGGCATGGCTTGCAGACTGCCTCACTTTGACTATCGTGCTTCTCGGCAGCCAGGTCGTCGATGCAAACCTCTCGTTGGCATCTGCGGCATGTCGTTGTGAATTGCACCGGTTCTGCCGGCACCACTTGAGTTGCAGGAATTTCATCCACCTGAGTCGATGGCACCGTCGCAGCCATGGCAGACAAAGATTTCCTTGTGGTCCTTGTATAAGGCCAGGCGACCTGACGTTTGGCAAACAGCTGCCAAACATGACATGGTCAGGGTTTCTGAACAAGCAAGACTGCACGCCGACAAACAAAGAACGGTCATATATATTTATTTATATACATATATATATAGGCGGAATGCCGCCAAACTTAAAGAACAATCATAAAGGCGGAACGCCGCCACAAAAGAACAGCCATATAGGCGGAATGCCGCCAAACAAAGAACAGGTTAATACCTCTCTAAGGTACAAAATCAAAACATCCAAAATCGGAAACCCA
>CAXAMN010001658.1:24309-35879 GCA_963970005.1 Durusdinium trenchii
AACAAGGCGGAATGCCGCCAAACAAACAAACCACAACAAGGCGGAATACCGCCAAACGAACAAACAAACCAACAACAAGGCGGAATGCCGCCAATGGCAAGCAATGTTTGCACATACATGCAATGTTTGCGCATACATGCAACCGCTTTTTCAACCAGCGCCATGACTGCAGGTGATCCACACCTGCATCCCCGAGCACCGCCGTACCAGATAGAAAGATTTCTACCACCCACGCTTTTTCCAGCAGGTGTATGTGCAAAAGGGTGCGTTTCTGCACCTGCCACATCCATTCTTGAACTTCTGCAAAACGTTTTTGGGAATTCCCTTCAAGAAGTCTTGCTTGTCCTTCCCTGTCACCACCTTGCGTTTCACGACCTTCTGGGCAGAGGGTCGTTTCAGCACAGGCTTTGTCTTTGACTTCACAGCCTTGGACTTGGCTTTCGCTTTGGATTCTCCCGTTGAGGGGCCACCTATTTCTGTCTTTGCATCCTTTGCCTCACGAAACCGGCCAATGCTCTCCATCAAGCTCAAGCTGTTTCGGCGCAGCTGATTGGCCGGCTTCGTGCACTCAGGCTCGTCTTTCTTCAAGTGGTCAGTGGGCAAAGGTGGCTGGGCATTCAAGCCAGGCTCCATTTTCCCTGGCTCTCCATCCATTTCCGTGGCGTCAGGCGATTGCGCCGCCGCTTCTGTCTTGGCTTTGTTCTCGAAGGCCTCGTTGGCCGGAGTGTTTGCCAAAGCTTCTGTCTTGGCTTTGTTCTCGAAGGCCTCGTTGGCCGGAGTGTTCGCCAAAGCAAGGAGAGCAGGGGCAGGAGAAGGCAACGATTCAGTGCTGGATGCCCTGTCCAAGAGACCTGGAAGCCCTTTTTTGGGCTGCTCCAATAAAGTCAAAGATGATCCTGCATGGAGCTTGGAACCACAGACATTGCCATTCATGGCAGCCACAAACATCATCATGCGCTGCCATTGCCCTTCAATAGAGTTCCCATCCAGCAGGGTCATCGTGTTCGTCGTGTGCTGGCCTTTTGAACGATTGCCGCGCATGCAAACCGTTTTTGCAATGCGGAAAATGTCCATCAACTCTATCTTTGGAGGCACCAGCTCTGCCCCGATCTTCGCTTTCAGACCAGGGGGACATGAAGCAATCTCTGAAGGGAGCTCGGTCACATACTCGTCACCGTTGAGAGTGTCCTCGCCGAACTTCAACTTTTGAAGCCTGCTTTGAACACAGTTCTTCACGGTCAGGTACAAGCTTCTCAACTGATCAGCACTTTCTCCTAGCTTTTGACGCATGTCGGGTTCTTCCCTGTGCACCAACAAGCCACAAAGCGTCGCCTGCGTTGGTTCAGACGGGTGCCGTAGGCCAAGGGCGTGGAGCTCAGAGATGATGCAATCCACGCACTGCAGGCTGCGAACCGATCGGTCCATGACCTTCTGCCAAGCATTTGCCGAGAGATACAAAGGAAAAAGTGTCCAGTCTTGCATATCACTTCGCGCCTTCCTGCTCTTCTTTTTGTCATCAGCCTTCACCGCAAACGATTCCATGGGAATCAAAGGGCTGATGCTAGAGCCGCGATGTTGCTGGAACGTGCGGCTGGGCCGCGTGCGGGGACCGCAAGGTTCCTGCGGCTTGCCGCATACGCAACATCCCTGCTCAACAAACAGGAAAAACAAACAACGTCGTGGAAACAGCTACGCAAACTCACGTCAACAAGTGCATGAACAGATCTTTCAATACAAAAATAGAGAAAACAGGTTCCTGCGGCTTGCCGTATACACAACTTCCCTGCTCAACAACACAAAAAAACAAGGAACACGGAAACCTCTATGCAAACCCACGTCAACGACTACATGAGCTTACAGCATCAAAAAAATCAATGTTTTCATTAAAAATATAGGAAAAACAGGTCCTGGGCATCATTTTTCTGACATGTGAAAAAAAGATGATTTTCAGACACAAAAAACTAACTTCCGTAACTTTTTTTAACTTTCCGTGGTCCTTACTTACAACTAAGTTATAACTAACCATCTAAGATGTAACTTACATAGAACTACCGGTGAGACTTAATTTAGTTACACCAAGTTACAACAAGTTAAAACCATAGTTACACCAAGTTAAAACCATACATAGGATACTTACAAGTAGTCTAACTAGGGGCGCCCCATGGTGTTCCGAGGATCCACACCTCCGTCCTCTCAGGCGGAGGACGACGACTCGTCCGCCGACACATCGGCAATTCGGAGTATGCTCAAACGCCGTGTCCACCACCAAATGGAAAGACCGAAGAGCAGTTTAGGCAGTGTCAAGATTGAAGAGTTCTCAGGACAGCGCCATAGATTTACAAAATGGAAGAAAGCTGTTGAGGCTCAGCAAGAGCTGTATCGTTTGGAAGAGCAGGAGCTTGCGATGCTGGTTTACCTCTCGACCAAACGAGAGGCACGGGACTGCCTGGATCAGGCCTTCGGCGAGTCGGAGGAGGAGATGTTTGAAAGGGCAGAGCGTGAGTATGGTGCCTACAGACGACTGCCCGGCCAACCTGTGTCGGCCTACATCGGCCAGATGAAGCGCCTCAAGTCCCAGTATCAGCGGGTTGACCCAGAGACACAAATCAGCAACAGAGCATGGGGTCAGAGGCTGTTGAATCGCTGTTCACTGAGCCGGAGGGAGCGATTGGTTTTTCTCAGCTGGAGGCACCTATGACCCTGCTGCGATCGAGCGTGCTTTGAGGCACCGCTGTGCCAACACTCATGAGGATGAACGCCGAGTCCCAGCTCCTCAAAAGATGTCAAAGCCATTTCGTCCTCGCTCCGGATCCGACCACAAACGTTCCACCTTCACCCACAAGAAGCCTTTCAAGCGTTCCTACATGGCCGACTGTCCTGAGGACCAGCAAGAAGAATTTGAGGACGCAGAGGACTTGGAGCAGGAGGATCTCAATGAAGTCTACCTTGGCAAGAAGACGAAGAGCGACTCGGAGCGATTGAGGAGGAGTTCGAGGAAGGCGAACTGGAGGAGTTTGAATAGCATGAGGAAGAGCTCATGGAAGCTTATGCTGCCGGCTGGCGTGCCAAAGACAAGATGAATGAGAAGAAAAAGTCAAGAGGCTGGTCTCAGCAGGGGACCAAAGGCTCTGGCACGATGCCTCCGTCTGTGGCCCAGAAGAAGCAGGCATCTCACTGTGCTTCATGCGGTTAGCGTGGCCAGTGGAATGGCGATCCACAGTGTCCAAATGTTCAGAGCGGAAAGGACAAGCCTCATCGAAGACCAGAAACGGGGTCACCTATAGTTTCCGGTCCTGGCAATCCGGTGCATTTTACTTTTGCAGTTACCACAAAGAAAAAGACCAAGGTGGTAGAGGAGAAGACCAGGGAGAAACCTCACAGTACGACATGTCCCAGGTGCCGTTGGCCGACCTTCGCGGCCGCCCACTTCTGTGCACAATGTGGTCAAAGTCTGCATCCGGATGAGCGCACGCCAGAAGGGAAACGAGGTTGGACGGTAGTTAGTCACGATGAGGACGATGAGGAGGTGATTCCCAGTTCAGAGAGCAGCAAGCCCGAGGAGAAGCCGAAGATGTACCACCTACGAAAGGGGCTTCTGAGAGAGGCTGCAGGCTATGGAGGAGGCGAGAAGGAAAGAGAAAGGATCAAGGCTGGGCCAGAGGAAGTGTTGGCGGCACTCCCCAAGATGACCCGGGAAGAAAAGAGGATGATTCAGAAAGCCTTGATGAAGGAAGAAAGAGATGCGGCCTATGATCGACTCCAACGAAGTCATTTGTTGCCACAGTATGAGTCCAGCGAAGATGAGCGTGATCCATACGCAGCTGCTTCGGGTGGTTACCAAGCACCGATCACCCCAAAGGCAACCCCAAAGAAGACGCTGGAACACGGCAAACTATATGGAGGAGGTAAGATCTCAGTCGTTGCCAAAGAGCGTGAAGGACCGAAAGCTTGCTTTGTTCCGTCAGGAGCTCTATGACAAGCAGATGACACACTCAGGACTCCGGCCTTCAGCATGCTCTCCAACACCGACAGGTCCGATGCCGACATCCATTCGATAGACTCCGTTGGTCGTCAAACGGAGATGGTCATAATGCCTCCTGCAGAGCATGTGGTCTTAAGCATGTTATATATTTCTCTGAGCGTCACGGTGTTTGGATGACCAAGCGTGTCAAGGAGGAAGAGAAGTCAACTCAGAAGGAGAACCATGAAATCTTCCTCACCCTGGTCCCCGGCACGGCAATCATGGACTCGGGCTGCAGGACAGCCGTTGCAGGAGAGAACTGGCATCAGGAGTTCCAGAGACTGCTCACTCAGAAAGGCTTAAGTTGGTACGAGGAAGAAGAAGAAGAACGCTTCCAGTTCGGAGCTGGGGGTCCAGAAGATAAACACAAGGCATTCATTTATTGAGTCGGTTTGCATGGAGCCCATGACCTGATCAGGATGTCTTGTGTGGCAGGTGGAGCAGCAAATTGCCCTGGCCTCATTGGCCCCTCTGAGATGGCCCGGTGGGGAGTTGTGATGAATTTCGCCACCAAGGAGCTCCAGATCAAAGGCAGTTGGAAGCCCATGATCCTCACCGAGACACGACATCCGGCCATCTGTCTCATTGACTTCGGTGCAACAAGTTCTTTTTGGGATGATCCAAAGATACGAGACACTCTGTCCTTACTGCAACGTTCACCACACTTGTGGGCCTTCACTGCAGGCGATCCCGATGGAAGCACCGATGGGGAGGAGACAGAGAAGTCAGGAGAAAGCCAAAGTGAGGATGAAGACGAGGAGGCTTTGGATGAGCAGAAAGATAAGTTGAGGCTGGTGCAGGCGCTAGAGAGACTGGAGACCGATCTGACACAGATGCCACTTCACCAGAAGGACGACTTCGAGAGGCAGTCATCGACGGAAGATTGGGAGCTGGTGCAAGATTCCGATGGACATGACTCGATCACCTCCCATGAGTTTGGAGTCCAGCAAGTAGAAGAATCAGAGTCAGGAGGAGGTTCTTCAGAGGAAGAGCATGAGGTTTTGCTGGAGAAGGGACCTATGAAGTTTTGGAGCAAGCACCAAAAGAGCAACTGTCGTCACCATGTACGAGAGTTGAAAGAGATTCAGGCCCAGAAGAAGACTCAGATGAAGCTTCCCAGAACGCTAACTTCGCCCCTTTTGAGGAGGTCAAGAAAAGGACCCTGGAGAGTCATCGAGCTGTTCACATGGACCTGCATGATATCTCTCACAGCAATGCACTCGGGCAGGTGGGAGTGTGGGAGCCCATCAGTCTTCCAAATTGGGACATGCTCCAAGACGATCAGCAACAGCAGGCTCTCGATTACTTGGCAAGGACGGATCCAGATCTCCTTGTCGTTGCCTGGCCTTGCGGCCCATGGTCACCGCTTCAAGATTTCGGCTACAAGACAAAGGCACAAAGAGTGAAGTTGGCAGAGAAGCGGCAAGAACAAAGGAGGCTCTTGTACTTCGTGAAAAGGAAGGAGGGGCGGCGCTGTCTTAGGTGAGAATCCTGCCAGATCCAAGCCCTCGGAAGAGAGTGCAATCGTTGAAGCCTTCGAAGGACTTCCTGACGCCACCACTGACATGTGTATGTATGGGCTCAAGAAACCAAAAGAAGAAGGCGAGCAGCTCTATTTGAAGAAAAGGACCAGGCCAAGAGGAACTGCAGAGATCATGAAGAAGTGCAACCTCTTGTGTGACAAATCACACCAACATACACCAGTCTTGGGCCGGTGTCAAGATCCAAGGTCATTGGAAACCGCTCTCCGAGTTTGCTGGAGGTTACACGAAGAAGTTTGCACTTCATGTCCTAGCTGGAGCTGAGGAGTACCTGAGCAAAGGAAGACACCAAGAGGCCTTTGTGGAAAGAGAGACAGTGCCGGAAGAAAGATTCATGCCGTTGGAAGACGAAGAACCAGAAGGAGAGGAGCAAGAAGATGGAGGAGGTGAAGTAGATGAAGTCAAGGTGAGAAAGAATGAACAGCTGCAGCTGGTCCATCGGCGCTTGGGACACCCGACGAATGAAGTTTTGGCCCGGATGTTGAGGTTGGCGGGCGCTGAAAAGTGGCTTGTGGACCAAGCATATGAACTCCAGTGCGATGTATGTGGCTCATCTCCAATGCCACGAAGACCAATGCCTCAGAGGAGTGATCTACGACCAATCACATTCAATGAGACTGTGGCCATCGAATTGAAATTCATTAGAGACTGCAGTGATGGCAAGTATGTTGCACTCAGCATGATTGACCTCGCCACCAACTTTCATCAAGGAGTCCTCCTGAGGAATCAGGAACCAGCTCACGTGGCTCGCAAATTTTTGAACAGATGGATCTCTATGTTCGGAATTCCTCAGTGGCTCACTCTTGACCAAGGAGGCGAATGGGAGGCCGAGTTTATCCTCATGCTGGAACAACATGCCATCGGAACCAAATACACAGGTTCCCATGCGGCCTGGCAGCTTGGCCACGCTGAAAGACACGGCGCCCTGTTGGGCGTGGCCTGGGGTGCTTTGGTCCATGAGTATCAGGTCCAAGACAGGGAGGGCATGAAGACTACGTTGATGTGTGCCATCCAGGCCAAAAACCAAATCATCAGCCGGCATGGTTTCAGTGCCAACGCTCTTGTTTTTGGCCGTCAGTCAAATCTCCCTGACCTTTTGGACGATGATCCGTTCAGCGCCACCACACTTGGCCAAGCCCTCAGTACAGAAACAGAAGTTGCAAGACAAGCTGAAATGCGTGCACTGGCCAAACGAGCACTACTCCACCAGGAAGCTCAAAGGAAGCTCAAGAACGTTCTTTTGCCGAATTCCTACCAGGAGAAAAGATTTACTTCTGGGTGCCACAAGCCAAGAAGGGCCGCTACAGAAGAAGTGCAGGAGAGTGGAGAGGCCCAGCGGTGGTGATTGTCAAGGAATCTCATGAGAAGTACTTTGTGACATGGAGGAGTCGGTGCTTGTTGCTGGCCGCTGCCAACATGAGAGGTTCCACGATAGAAGAGAATTCCAAGATCGATGCAGCAGACCTTCAGGAGCTAGAAGAGCAATGGGAGAAGGGAGAAAAGCAATATGAGGATTGGAGTGGCGTTCCGCCTGTTCAAGAAGGAGAAATGACAGAGGACAAGACTTGGGAGGCACAGGAGGACCTCTTAAGATTTGGCAAGAAGAAAGGAAGAACGAGGAGAGAAGCAGTTGAGATGATGAAGGGGTTAAAGAGTGTTCGACATCTTGTGCGAAGCAAGTTTGAGAACAAGCACCCGAAGAGGCAAAGACAGGTTGCGCCACGGCCAGTTCAAAGGATGAAGAAAAGAATGCAAGAACCAGGAGTTGAAGAGCTCCCACCAGTGGTGAGCATGGATGAGTACTCCCCAAGCATCGCAGCAGAAAGCGTTTCAGAAGGGGAGCTAGAACGCTTCTGGGAGGACGTGAAAAGACAGGAGGATGCATACGCCGATGAAGATGAGCGAAGGTTGAAGACACTTGAGGAGAAAAGAAAGAAATTACTAGATGATGTACCACTCTGTCTGAAGAGAAAGGCAGAGGAGGACGATGAGCAGAAGGCAAAGATTCCAAGAACCATGTTTCAGCAGTTGCAAGTGATGGTCTCCGACCAAGAGTTCAAGGGACTGCTGCGACAGAAGATTTTGAAGAAAGGAGAAGAACGGAAGAGGCACAGCCAATGGCTTCCGAAAGAAGTGAAGCAGATCCGACGTCTGCTGGACTTGCCGGTGAGTGCGGTACGACTACACCGCACACCTAGAAAGAAGCTTCAGCCAGTGCCGAATGGAAAGAAGAGAAGGAGGATCACGATAATGCTTTTAGAAGGACCAGGAGAAGCTATGATCGTGGATGAGTCCACTAAGGATATGGAAAAGCCGAGGAAGACCTGCTCGGTGGCTTGGAGAGGATTGACCGTTTTTGTCAATCCAGAAGCAAAGAAGTCAAAGAAGGAGCCACCTCACAAGGCCTATGTCCAGATCGATGAAAACACATACGAGGCATCTTTGAAGAGTTCAGAAGAAGTGAAGATTTGGAAAGACCTCGTAGAAAAGGAGCAGGTGTGGCAGGTCTACAAGCAGGTGCTGCTTCTGAAGTTGAAAGCTTCAGGGAAGGAGCTAGACCCACGATGGTTTAGCGAAGAAGAAGCACAGAAATTTCAGGACTCGGACCTGCGGGAGTGGGAGGCTTGGATCAAGAATGGGGTGATAAAGCGACTCACTCCGGAAGAGGCTGCCTCCGTTCCGAAGTCTGCCATTTTTTCGACTTCCCCTCCGCATCGTTCGGGTCGGGTCAACAAATCGAAAGATCCCAAAGAGATCCAACCGAAAAGCAGGATTGTGATCCCCGGTCATACTGACCCAGGACTGGGGGAGTTCCGGACGGACAGTCCTACCACCACTCCCACAGCAATTCGTATGATGAAGAGCTTGAGTGTAACCCTCCATTGGTGTTGCTATGCCTTCGACGTGGCCACGGCTTTCTTGAGTGGTCGAAACACCGATCGTCTTGTGTTTGTCAGGGGGCCCAAGGATGGACTTCCGGCGACAGACACCACTCCAGCAGTCAAGCCATATGAACTCCTTCGTGTGGTCAAACCTGCATACGGATTGGCAGAAGCTCCAAGGCTTTGGTACCTCCGTGCAGTGCAGTTGAACTTTTGACTCAGGTTGGCATGCAAGAGATCCCCTTCTGCCGAAGCACTTTCGTAGCCAAGAATGATTCAGGTGTTTTTGCTTTGTGTGGCTTACACGTTGACGATGGGTTCCTAACTGGAAACCCAAGAGACCCTGATTTTGAGTCCCTCCGAAAGAAGATCGACCAAGCTTTCAATATCAAAGCCTGGGAAAAGATTGATTTGAAGGGAGTAGATTATTTGGGTATGAAAGTCAGTTTTGACCAGAGCCAAAACGTGATCATCGATGACATGACCACGTATGTTCTCAAGATCCAGCCCATGACGGTGCCAACTTCGCCTGGCAAACTTTCCAGCCAAGACCTCACGGCTTACCGCCAGCTTGTGATGAAGATGCGCTGGCCGATTCAGCATGTCACGCCGGAATACATGTTTAGAGCCAGCTCCTTAGCACAACGCGTCTCCACCGCCTCGGCATTGGAGGCCAAGGAGGCAAATCAGTTGTTGGAGGAAATGCATGAAGCAGCGCGAGCTGGAGAAGCCCGTCTTGAATACCATGAGTTGAAAGGTGATGCTCTTTTTGTCACATATTTCGATGCTGCGTTAGGAAAGAAGGATGGGACTGCACAATCTGGCGAGGTCCATGTGCTCACGGATTCCTTGTCTCTGTCCCAGCCCCGGCGTGCCAACATCATTGAGTATCACTCGAACAAGATTGGCCGTGTGGTTCGCAGCAGCTTGGCAGCTGAGAGTTGTGCCCTCACAAAAGGGGCAGATGTGCAGTTGTACAGTCGACTCCTGTATGGAGCGTTGAGGTATGGCCAGTTGGATGTCGCGCCAAACTGGCGTGAGTCGTTGCCTGTACAAGGTCTGTTGGTCATAGACGCGAAGGGTCTGTACGACCACTGATTGAGCTCAGGTCACTTGACCCAAGAGCGTCAGACGGCAATCGATCTCCTCATGACAAAGAGGATGATCGAAGAGAAATTGGTAGGTCTCCGTGTTGGGTTCCCACTTTCAAGCAGTTAGCCGATGCTCTCACGAAGAGCATGAAGGATGTTCTTTTGAAAGGCCTTAAGAAGAATGGTCACATCTGCCTCATATCCACGGAGTCGGATTTGGCAGAGGAACAGAGGCGATCCGCTATCCGGAAAAAAAGGCCAACGAGAGCGTCGAAATGCTCGTGCCAAGTCTGGGCAACAAGTTCTTTTTGGGATGTGAGTTTTTGTGTGTTTCGCTTTCGCATTGCCCAGACATGTTGCACCGAGCTCAGCCGATTCAAACCGCAGATGACGTCATCAAGCCGATGCCAAAAAGTTTAGCACTCGCCGCTTTTGCACTTGCTTTGCTTGGCGATACCCCGAACTTTGGAACCCTTGCTTGGTTGCATTTCTTGGTTGGTTTTAGCGAGTTCGATTGGTTCAACAGCAAAAAGGCTTTGTCAAATTTGTTTTGGCGTTTGAGCCAGTTCTGGGGTGCTGTACTTCCCGAGCGATTGAGCCCAATCCATTTGACTGGACATGAGCGCCCCAGCAGTGTCGAGACGGAGCTGATGGTTGTCAGAGAAAGAGCGAGCTGTGAGTTTTCAGAGAAGGTTGGGCAAGTCTGTTCACTGGAGAAGGCCTCTTTAGGGAATGGGCGACATGTTTAGGTACTTCAATGGTTCTGCTGTCCCTAGCAGACCCGGCATTTCTGTCGGATTCTTGGAAGCTTTGCTAAACCTGTCTGAACTGGATATGTTCGTCGCATGGTGATTTTTCAACTCCGTCCAAACTGGTTGCAGCCATTGCCTCCCCCTTGATAAATCAAGTGCCACATCATTCATGGCTAGCTTGAGTTCTTGAAGAAACTGGGGGCCAACAATGAAAAACACCAAAGTACAGAGATTCACAATGAAAGCCAGAACAAGCCTTATAAACTTATAAACACCTTTCGTTGGAGAGAGCCCGTTTTCACAATTAAAAAAATATCAAACAAGTCAAAACAGTCAGTCCCAAAAGTCAAAGTCATTCAAGTAAAATCAGAAAGTTTCAGAAAGTCAACGAAAAGTCCATTTGCCCAGATCCGACTTTTTTTAAGTGTATATTCTGAGTATTCTTTTATTTTTTAATATAAAGAGAATATATTTTCCCGACTTCTCTGACATGTTTTTTGACGTTCTTTGACTTTTTCGAGCGGTTGACTTTTTTTTACCTTTATTTGACCCTTTTTTTGACTTTTCGGGTTGTTTTATAGTTTTGAGTTCTGTTTTTTCGACTTCATTTTTGCGCTTAATATTATTATTGTTATTATGTTTTAAACAAACTTTTTGGTGACGTTTTTTTGGGACATTTTCGAGCAGTGGTATATTTTTGACATTTTTTGAGTTTTTTCCCCAAACAGGTTTACCTGTGAGGGGTTCTTACTCCTTTTAAAGGGGTGCATGCTCGGGCCGGATGATTTTGAGTTTGTCTCCGGGCTTGTGTTCCTGGCCGCATGAATTCACCCTTGTCTCCCACTTGTCTCCCAGTAAGCTCTGGATGCTCTCAGTGCCCTGGCCGCATGATTTTATACTTGTCTCCCACTTGTCTCCCAGTAAGCTCTCGATGCTCTCAGTGCCCTGGCCGCATCATTTCTGGCCGGATGATTTCACGCTTGTCTCCCATTTGTCTCCCACTTGTCTCCCAGTAAGCTCTGGATGCTCTGAGTGCGCTGGCCGCATGATTTTATACTTGTCTCCCATTTGTTTCCCACTTGTCTCCCAGTAAGCTCTTGATGCTCTCAGTGCTCTCAGTGCTCTGGCCGCATGATTTCACGCTTGTCTCCCACTTGTCTCCCAGTAAGCTCTGGATGCTCTGAGTGCTTGGCCGCATGATGTCACACTTGTCTCCCACCTGTCTCCGAGTAAGCCCTGGATGCTCTGAGTGCTCTGGCCGCATGATTTCACACTTGTCTCCC
>CAXAMN010001658.1:35889-59895 GCA_963970005.1 Durusdinium trenchii
CTTGTCTCCCACTTGTCTCCCAGTAAGCTCTGGATGCTCTGAGTGCTCTGGCCGGCGTCCCATTGTAAAGTCAATGAAAAACAGAATTTTAACGCTTTCCCTTTGAATCTTGTATGTGCGTCTACATGGTGGACTACAGTTTTCTTCCTCTAGGAAATACTGCTGGCCATATTGTTCGGAGATCTCATTCTTGAACATTGCTCTGTTTGGGGTCTACGCTGGTATAATTTTTACTTTTCAATTTGACTTTATTTTTAACTTTGACTCTTCCATTTATGTGTTTTTTCGATTTCTTTTTTAAATCAAGCCATCACGATGACGGCGGACTTCCACCAGGTTTCAGAACTTTCAAACACCGACCCCCCAGAACTCCGACACACTCTCCAGATCCGCACCTGGGTCTGGTCTTTTTCCTTTGAAGATCGTTGGAAACCTCCTTTTCTCCGCCCATTTGGACCCGGAGCGGTCGAACTATCGGGCAGAGGACCAGTTGCGCCGGCAGACGGCAGAAAAGGACCTCTGGTGCCATTTTCTGGACCGGTGAAGTTCGCCAGAAAACACCATTATCTGACATCAATGAAGTTCCGCTTTCTACACTTCGAACCGGAACACATGAATGACTGCCGTACGAGACCGCGGTCGTGTTCCTGCATGGAACACGAACAGAGAAACCGCGCAGTCGGGCCGGTTCGACGCCGGCTCCTCGAGCTCCGAGTCATCGCCGAAGCTCAGCCCTTTTTTGGCTCGGTGAGACACGTGAGAGGAAGTCTCCGGTAAACAAGAAGCGGTGAACCGGACATTCCCGTAACATACAAGACGGTCAAAGCGTATTTGTTTGGCTTCTGTTCGGGTGAACTTTCAAAGCCTGCAGTTAGTTATGACCCATAAACATGTTGATCAACCCAATACATGCAGATGCATTATAAGTAAACATCTTATCTCTTAAGTATAAGACCCACCTTATCAACAATCTTATCTCTTAAGTATAAGACCCTTAAGTATAGCATGGGTCTTATCTCTTAGCAACAATAGACCCACCCGTTGCTCGGCATGGAGACCTTTGACTGGGACGCCTTGGACGGACAGGAACGCACGCAGGCGGTCGCTGGGTTTTCGGCGGAGGAAACCATCAGTTGCTTCATTTGGAGTGGCTGCGAGTCACAGCGAGTCTGGTGGCTCTGGATTCTTTTTTGGGCTCTTCTACGTGCGGTATTTGGGATGCACGAAGGAACAATCGATTGGTAGACATGGCCCTTTTCCGGGGTGTGGTCTCCGGGACTAAGAACCGGCCACACCGTGCTTTGAGCGATCGGATCAAACGTGTGACCCACCGACGTGTTGGACGGTGCTGCTCCACCACCTCTACTTCACGAGTTCGTAGCAGGGTCGATCGTTCTGGCGCCCAGAACATCCCGGGATGCGCAGGGCCAGATCTTTCGAAGCGCTTCGGTTGCTTCGAAGGTTTGGGAGTGAGGCGACCAATTAGTTGTCCACCAACAAAAAGACAACTTCCGCGGGCCTTGAAACGGTACCGTTTGTTTGTTTGTTTGTTTGTTTGCCTTTTAGATCTATTTTTCCTGCGAGGGTTTTTGGAGTCTGGTTTTTCAAATCGAAAGTCGACAGCCTTGCACCAGCCCCCTCGTATGGATGGCAGATGGCCTGGACCCGACTTCTTGGCGAAAAGAATTTGGTCGCAAATGGATCGGTATATGGCTCTTCTCAGTCATTCCAGTGCCAGCCACGAAATGATTCGACCTGGGTTTGGCATGGAGGACCGTTGGGGCACCGTTTTAGCCGAAGTCAGGAGGCCGTTTGTTCGGGCTTTCTGGCGCGTGGAGGACCGTTGTAGGAGTTGATGGCGTCACAGTTAGGGGGGCTCATTTGAACATGTCGCGCTGATTCGCATCAATCGGGTGTGTGGCCATCGGGTGTGTCCTAATTGTTGACTGGGGCCCGACCTGATTCCAGGTGACTGATGAACTCCACAACTCACCAAGACTAAACATGCTAGTCTACTCTAAGTATCCTCTTCTTTCCGAGTTGATCTGTAGTTTCCCGTCCATCGAGGCCACGTCACACGTGTCACACGAGGCCGAGGACGACGAGCTCGCGCAGGGGGAGGTGGGGAACGACCACGATCCCGTGACGACGAGTCAGTCGGGTCGGGTCGGTCCTGCATAGGTCGGTCCTGCGGTTCTCATGTGGGTGTGAGAACAGGCTATATGTGTGTGTCATTTGAGTGCGGCGATTTTAGTGCGGCCGGAAGAGGGTCCCTCTGGGTCCCTCTGGGTCGCGGTCCTGACCAGTCAGGTGGACCGTGGAACCACGAACTCCTAGTAACCTAGTAACTCAGTCCTAGTTTTGAAACCACCGACGTGCACAGACAATTTAAAAAGGACACCACCGACCGTGGTTTGACGACCATGTGACACACACACACACACACATGAAGTCGGTACCACGACTTCAGACCTGACATCCAAAATCGTTCTTTTTCATGTAGGTCAGAAGTAGGCCGACCTGGCTATACACTAATGGCTAGACTGAAGTGTCTTGTGTGGACAGGCCCAGCTGCGTGCTTTGCTGCTTCGCGCCCGGCCCAAGTGGAGCTCGCGTGAGCTGCTCGGCCGTCGGATCAATCCGGTGGGAACCGGTGGGAACCGGTGTTGGTGGCACGAGTGGTGGCGATTCGGAGGCGAGGAGTGGTAGAACTTCGGTGGGCGATCCCTTTCTTCATTCTTCCTATTTTCCGCTGGTGTGAACCATGCTATCCGGAGGATGGATCGGGGCATGTGGCATGTCCACAGCGTTTGGGTGAAAAAGATGGTTGAGCGGCCGAGGTTTGGACATGCAAATCTTGAGAGATTCTCTTGTACAGTGATGTGCCCCCTAGTTGTTTGTTAACATCTATAACTGAGGTTACTACTTACGTAACTATATGTTAGTAGTAGATTAAGTAGGGTTAAGTTTGGTAAGTTCGGCGGGAACATATATCTATGATATAAATTAGATGTAGCTTTTAACCTACATGTAAGGAAGAAATAAGTAGGAGAGCTTGAAAGTTAATTTGAACTTAGTTTGAACTTATGGAACTTAGCAAAACTCATGTCAAAACAGCATGTTTTTGGTGAACGCTGCAGAAACATGCTTTGTTTACCTTTGTTTTTGACATCAAAGAAATGTTGCTGCATGTTGTTGTTTTTTTGTGATCGTTGCAAATGCATCCTTTTTCAGGCATCTGTTTTTGTTGCAGTTTTCGTGTGATTCTTGTCAGTTGTGTTGTTCTGCAACGCGGTGGTTCCGCGAGTTGCTCGCGGTAGTCCGCAGAGCCACAGCCTTTTCTCAAGTTCGTGCTATACACTACAGGTGTTGTAGATATTTGTAGATACAGAAAGAGGTCAAGATGAAGCGCCCGGCGAAGAAGGTGGCGATGAAGCGCCCTGCGAATATCCATGCTCCGAAGGCTTCTTCCAGCAGCCAAGCAGCCGACGAGGGAGTGAATCGCTCGAAGAAAGTGTACGCATTCCCCAGCACCAAGGACTGGAAGGATCGAAGCTACCAAGAGTTCTTGGATGCTGCCTACTTGGACTTTCACGACCTGAAGAGCTACAACAAGAGCTACCGTGAGCGAGTCTCTTGCAGCCAGGGACAGTACATGGCAAGGATGAGCAAGTCGCATGGGTGGCGCAAGGTGGACTCGAGGTACATGTGAAGGACTTGCAAGAGAAGCCTGAGAGCAGAATCTAGATGTGTAGACCTTTAGCACAGCTCGATGGGAGAAGGCTTGGCGATCGGGGCCTTATGTGGAAAAAAGGGTGCAGCTTATGCTTCATCAAGTGAATCAAGGTTTGCTGTCCTGTTTGTATCCAGGATGAATGCGGTATGTATTTCAGACCTCCCCTTGAGAGTTCACTTGTTTGCAACAGTGTCTCCGCAATTTTTGCTCTTTAAACAGACGCGTTTGCAAAGTGTTTCACAATCTTGCCATTGGTAGCATGGCTGAGCAAGGCTCGAACCTATTGCAGGGGAATGCAATGGGAAAAGAGCAGGGTCTAGGGAATGCTCGAAAAACTATGCAGGATTGGACAGCGTTCTACATGTACCTGTCAGAAACCGAGTGGGATGCAATCGCAAACCATGAGTCAGTGACTTCACTAGCCTGTTTGCAGATTGTGATAGAGCATCTATTTCGCCGTCCAGTGAGTTGACACAGGCAGCTTTGACAGCCATGCTTGTGCACAGAGAACCCCCAGAGAAGCAGCAAACCATGATGCATGAAGAGCGCCTCAGAAGCCTTTTCTTGACAGTACAGGCTCAAGTGAGCACAAAGATGTCGAAATTGAAAACCCTTTTGAATCTTCCACAGCCTCATGGCATTCATTTGGAGACACTGCCTTCCGACCCTCAGTGGCTACCAGAGGCTTTGAAGCAATTCTTTATTGGCACTTTTGATGACTTTGTGCCACCCAGGCTCAACATGATGGATTGTTTGCAGATTGCTCGCCACGTGCCTATGAGAAAAGGAAAGGACCAAGGCCTTTGTCACTTGAACCAATCACTGTGGTCTCAGGTGACTGGTCCTGGAGGAAAGCTGTTCAATCTGACAGCAATGGCGGCTGTTGCTGCAATGGCGGCTGGTGGCTTTGGGGCGCAGCCACAGATGCCGAACATAACCATGCTTCCTCCTCGCCATGCATCAACTCAACCCAACCAAGGTTTGCTTGAGTTGGTGAACAGGGCTCATGCAACTGGTTCAAAACCTGCAGCGCCACTGGCGCTGATGGATGCCCCTTCTACTGAGCCACAAGCAAAGTCCCTACCTCCTTTGCAAGCAGCTTCTCAGGCCGCTCCTTCGCAAGTCGCTCTTCCGCAAGATGCCTCCGTGCATGTGCAGCCTCATGGAGTTCAAGAAGGTATTTCCAAAGAGGCTTTGCAGCAAAATGCGTTGCAAGGGCCTTCCCATAGCGTTCCAAACAAGGTTGGTGCAGTTCAGGGTCCAGATGCTCCAGCAGAAAAAGCACCTTCTCAGTCAGATGGGCCGATTCAGCCGCATGCCAATGTCAGCTTGGCTCAGAGCGTTGCAAAACTCAAGGTGGCTGCGGATGCAAAGGGGGCTCAATGCGGAGAGAGGACAGGCGGTGCAGCTGATAAAACGATGCTTTTCAAAAAGCCCGCCGCGGCTCCGTCGTCTATGAAGAGGCCCATGTCACAGAAGGCGGACCACGAAAAGAATGCAAAGAAAAAGAGCGCAGCTCCTGAGAGATCGAAGGCAGAGACAAAGAAATTGCTTTTGAAGCAGATCCCCAAGCAGAAGCGAACCAAGTTCTCAGGAGGCTGCCCTAAGTGCCGCTATGTTCCTTTCTGCACTCTATCTTGTTGGAAGCAGCGCGGTTTTGAATTGAAAACCAATGCCTGAACCACTTCTCCGTGTGTTTTGTGAGCAGGCAAGGCTGCTCTGAGTTACAATCCAATCTCTCATCTCTTAGGGCTTGGTGGAAAACAGTGCGCCTGTCACCCAGACTGTGTGAAGCATGTCAACGCCTTGTCGTCTGTAGGAAGAAAACCATATCGTTGTTGAATTCAACACAGCTTGTTGCCACAAAAAGAAGAACGCCATATTATATATTAATATTCAATTTGCGGTAGCCCGCAATATTTTATATTCATGTAAAAATCACCGGCGGTAGCCCGCCATATTTTATATTCATATTTAGATTGCGGTAGCCCGCAATATTTATATTCATATAAAAATCATTGGCGGTAGCCCGCCATATTATATGTTCATATTTAAATTGCGGTAGCCCGCAATATTTTATATTCATATATAAATCATTCGCGGTAGCCCGCCATATTATATGTTCATATTTAAATTGCGGTGGCCCGCAATATTTAAATTAATATCCATATATATATATATAATGTAATATGCAATAGTATATATATATGCAATAGAATGGCGGTGGCCCGCCAATCCCTAAAAAGATGTTGATGTATGTTGCTAATAATGTGTTATTGCATCCGGCTCACAGTGCTTTCTTGCGGGCTAAAAACATAGCAGGCAATTTACAGCGTTAGCAAAGTTTTTCGATGTCACCTCAGGCAACGGTTCCTTTGTCTTCATGGCCAAAGGCAATGACGTCCACTGCATGGATGAGGATGCGGATCACTACATGGGCGCGCTTCGAGACGCAGGGCTTTCTGAGGTTCCTTGACTGAAACATTCACATTACAACGTAATTTTTTGATCTATGTGTTCATGGCACAGTCTTGCAATCACCGTTTCGGGGGCGCTTTGTATCACCTTGTATCTCTACATATACCTTTATGTTCCTGGATGTTTGTTCCAAGTAGCACTTCACTTCATTGTGTTTCGAAGTCAAGGTTCATGAAAGAGTCATCTAACTAAGATGTGCCGGGCGGTGGTTCCGCCTTTTTAGTTTGTAGGCACTTCACATTATACCGACATCGCCCACGCTGTGAGTTTCTTTTTGCACCTCAGGTGAGTTTCGAGGACTCTCCAACATCTCCTGCAGATAGTGGTTACGCACCGACCTCTCCAGCAGAAGAAGAGATAAAAGAAGATCTGAAGGCAGAAAAGAAAGAGGAAACCAAAGAGGAGTTGAAGGAAGAACCACGAACAAATACCAATGACTGTGACGCATCAGATACGGAGAACAGCGTACAGACTGACATAGAACCATTATCAGATGATGAACGAACAGTGTTCAATCCCTCAGTCAATCCCTCAGATTCAGACACAACCGATATTGGTGATTTGCAGTCTGGACCACCGGCTGAGGCTACTTCCACTGCAAGGCAAGACCCAGCTCATGTGGCTGGCGCAGATCCGGTCTCACCTAGCAGTGGTGCTGTTCCCACATTAGATGGTTGCGCTGGTTTTCCTTCGCAGGAAAATTCACATGGTCCTGTGCCAATTGCTGCCCCGAATGCAGCACTTAGCAGTTGCGCTATTCCCATATCAAGTGGTGGTGCTGTTCCTGCATCACATGGTCCTCCTTCGCCTAGTCCTGCTGGTGCTGCCAGCTTAGGGGTTGGTCCTGTGCCAGCTGCTGCCCCCAATGCAGCACTTAGCAGTGGCGCTGTTCCCATATCAAATGGTGGTGCTGTTCCTACATCATATGGTTCTGCTTCGCCTGGTCTTGCTGGCGCTGCCAGCTCAGGGGTTGGTCCTGTGCCAAGCGCTGCTGCTTCCAATCCAGCAAGCACTGGTTCTGTTGCTACAGCACCTGTTCCTGTGCCGCCACGCAGTGGTGTTGCTTCGAGCTCGGGCTCAATGGCAAGTTCCCTCAATCATACCAGTGTGGTAGCATTCAGACAAATGAAGCGTGCAGCAGCAGAAGCTTTGGGCATATCGCGCAGGCAATTTGAACAGCAGTACCTGGGAGAGCCAAAACGCTCTCGAGGTCGCAAATAGAAGAGAAAAGGTGCTTCTTCGTCAGTTTGCTTCTCATGTGCCTGAAGCTGTGTGATTCCATGTTGGGGGCCAAAAGCATGTCCAAAGTATCTATGTTGTGTTTTGAGACATTTGTTGTACACATTTGTTGTATTCATATTTAGATTGCGGTAGCCCGCAATATTTTATATTCATACAAAACCATTGGCGGTAGCCCGCCATATTATATATTCATATTTAAATTGCGGTAGCCCGCAATATCTTTGGAAGAAACAATTGCACAGCTGATACCAATATGTACAAAACACAAATACACACAACAATACAAAGTGAACCATAGTGAAAAACAACAATACAGGGTGATACAAGGTGATACAAGGTGATACACGGTGATACACGGTGATACACATGTATCACCTTGTATCACTTTGTGCCACCTTTAAGGCACACAAGGGGATACAAAGTGATACATCTGTATCACCATGTATCACCTTGTATCACCGTGTATCACCTTGTATCTCTACATATCCCTTTATGTTCCTGGATGTTTGTTCCAAGTAGCACTTCACTTCATTGAGTTTTGAAGTCAAGGTTCATGAAAGAGTCATCTAACTAAGATGTGCCGGGCGGTGGTTCCGCCTTTTTAGTTTGTAGGCACTTCACACTATACCGACATCGCCCACGCTCGAATAGCAGTACAGCGCCGGTATACGGTAGTTGAGGCCTGGGTTCCCTTGGTTTCATAGCATGGCTGATGCTCCTACAATCGCGATCCCCGACACCCAGGAGATCGTTTCTGAGTCTCAGTGGGCTGGCTGTAGGCAGCCAGAAAGTAGCCAGGAGCCGACAACCCAGGTGGTGGAAATGCCAGAGGCATCGGTTGCACCCATCGAGGCTGCTAAGCTCACCGACGGCACCTGAAGCTCTTGAAGACGATGTCATTTTGTGTTGCAAATGCAAGATTGAAGTGACCATTGAGAACATGGCCGCCCCGAAGAAAGTTGGCAGCAATGTCAAGGCAATGTGCCGAAACTGCCACGCAGTGACTACAATGTTGTACCGTTATTTGGGAACAACTCTTCCTGAAGAATGGCATCAGCTGACCGCAGATCAGCAGCAGGATTTTTATCGCAAATGTTCTGCAGCCAAGGCAGCTTCTGATGGGCCACTTCGATATGGATCAGTGAGAGCGATCTTGAAGGAATCCTTTGTGGAAATCTCAAGCACGGAGGACACCACTGAAGTTGGAGGTGGGTACCAGCCATTGAGTTACTGGGCAAACCCTGGCTATGATACGGACAAGATCGAGGAATCGGCCCCCAGGGAGGAGCATGAGTTCCTTGGCACAACCTACTTGGTTCCCATCAAGCATACATCGGTAGCAGAAAAAAAGAAGCGAGTGGAGCGGACTTTGGTGGAGTGTGAGAGAAATGTGAAGAAGAGAAAGGATCCAGAGTTGGCCCTTCCCAAGCCGAAAACAAAGCGGAACGAGAACAAGGAGAATGAAAATCCCGAACCAGTGCCAACTTTGAGTGAAGAACAAAAGAAGTTGAAGAAGTCTTTGGAAGACTTTGTGGACTTGTGCACCGACTCGGAAGACGAGATCCAAACGGCAACTTTGCTCAACTCAAAAAAATCACAAAACAGCAAAGCCATGTATGTCCCATAACAATCCTGCAGGTACTATTTGTTTAACGTATAGACTCTGGTCTCATTTGCACCTCTACTTTCCTCAGGTCATCTTCAACAATCGCAAGTTGGAGAAGGAGAACAAGCGTGAACAGATGAAGCTTGAAAGGGAGCAGGCCAAGCAGGCCGCAAAGGATCACAAGAAGGTCTTGTCCATTTCGAACAAAGCCTTGTTGTTGCTGGAGCCGATCATTACTAGAATGAAGAACTTGGAGGCAAAATGTGCCAAGGTGAATTTGGATCTGATGGATGCGACCAATCGAATGAACTTTGCGGAAGGCCTCACGACCTTGATCACTTGGAGGGATCAAACAAAGGAAGTGCTTACGAAGGTTGGAAAAGGAGGAACATGCAGTTTGCAGGATGTGGGCTACTCTGATGACAAGGAGTTGTCTGCGAAATTGAAGGACTGTAGGTCCTATTGCACAGCCTTTGCCAAGGAGCTGAAGACTATCCCAAAGAGCTGAAGAAATACCGGCAAACAATAATTCGGTAGCGGTAGCGCAATTGAAATTCATGCGTTCGATTTGTGCATTGCCTGTGTAAATGTACACAGCCTTCTCCATATCGTTCACCTGTGAACCCTCAGGAGCCTGCAGAAAAAGATACTGCACTTCAGGAGCCTTTCATGTTTGATCAGGAGTCGTTCATGTTTCATTTGATGTTTTGTATTTGTGTAAAAATAACCTTCTGTATAGCTGTGGCTCAACTTAAAGTTGATTTGTCTTGACAAGATGGGATTCAAGCAGCTGTGGCTTTTGCTGGCAGCCGAGCAGCTTGGTGTCAGTTCAGACGAGGCGGACATCAGGGAATGCGCCCGGGAATTTTGCAGATCAGTTCTCGAGATCTGCGGCAGGTGCAAGGACTTGGTTTGTGTCGAAGAACTGTGTCTGGCACTTACTCGCGCTCGGGATACCCTACTTGACGAGTCAGTCACAACTGAATCACTTGGATGTTTCAAGACTGTTGTGGAGCCGGACTTCAACAACTTCAAGACTTTGTCCAAGAGTAGAAGGGAGCAGCTGTCCAGAGAGCTTGGCATTGTTCATTCATTCGTGGAGGGGCTCTTGTACCGGGAGCACCTCTGTGAGGAGAGCAAGGTGCTGATTGGCAGTATGCTGCGTGTCATCGAGTGGCTCTATCCGTATCTGGCCTTCTAGGCTTGATGTTGCTCGCAATCACCATTGTCTTTTTGGAAAAATGCCAGCCCGCCGGTTCTTGATTTGTGCTTGTCCAAATAGTGGCGGTGGTCCGCTTTGCTGGTTGCAGTGTTGAACATGTGCTTGTCCTGTGGTCCTGCGGCGGTGGCCCGCCTTGTTGGCTCAATGCGCGCAGGATTGTCCAAGTAAGTAATCTTAAACCACAGGTCCAAGGCTGCAAAACCAATTGGTTTCCGAACCCGATAGTTATTTGCTAGTGACTTAATTGTGTTCTAAGAGGTTGGCGATGTCACAAGCACACACACATGTCATAACACAGCAGCTACCTGCAAGTGTGAACTTTCCATAAGCAGGCTTGACGCCCGCACGCCATGGATGGAACAAGCCCTCAAAAGAGCAAAGCTGGATATTCTTTTGGCGAAACTACCACAGAACAAATTGTGGGAGGTCTTGCAGATTTTGGGCGGTGCAACTGAGAAACATCAACAAAGTGGTGCTTTCAAAAGAAAAGCCAAAAAAGTGTTCGAGCCTGCTTTACAATGCGTTGAGAAATTGGAGTTGGAGGCTTTGGAGGGATCACCAGTGATGTTTTTTCTGCCAAGCTTGAACCTCTTCTGAGTTATCTTTGCAACGCGGCACCTGACCTGAAGCAGAGATTCCAGGCGGTACAAAATGACACCTTGGATGTGCTGCTCAGCGCAGATGAGACCACAGGGGGCAACGTTTTGGCTACCTCCCAGAGCAAGAAAGTCACATTGTTTTATTTCAGTGTGCAGCAACTGGGTGAACTGCAGCGGCCAGATGCTTGGTGGCCCTTGGCATGCATGGCTGCTCTGCTGTATGCGCTATGATCTTGCAACATTTGCATTCTCACAGGCTGGAAGAGGGTATCCAATGCGGTGATCTCAACTTACGTTTCAGAATCAAAGCCTACTGCGGTGACTATGATTCACTGCGCTTGATCTTTTCCAGCAAAGGAGCAGCCGCCAGAAAACCATGCTTACTCTGCCAAAACATAGTTGACCAAGTCTGCGAAGCGCCGGCGGCTGATGATTATTTTCATGATATCACCTCTGGTGACGTTGATGCGTTTATACATATTCAGGCTTGTGAACTGCATTCCCTCTACGATTCATATCTGGAAGACACAGCTGGGAAGTCCAAGCAGTACAGAAAAGATTTGGAAAAGAACTTTGAATTCGCTCTCAACGCAAAGTCATTGCTGGCAAGCACACCTGCAAGAGACATGCTGTCGGTCCAGCATGTGATGCTGGACAGTTGTCATAATTACTGGGCAAAAGGCATTTGTGGCACCGGCATGTCTTTGGATTTGTTACGGCAAAGTGTGGTAGAGGTGAAATGGGAGTGTGCTGACACCAACTATTGTTCAGTTTCGGCCAGGAAATTTTTATTTCATGAGAGTCTATGGGCAGGCGATTGCTTTAAAGGAGAAGCGAGCAAAACAGCTGTGTTGGTTCCCCTTCTGCATTACTATGGCTCTAAACTTGCCAATCACCATGTTGCTTCAGAGCTGGAATCCTTCAGAGCTCTATACCGCGCTACTCTGTGCATTTCTGAGCTCAAAAGAGGGAACAAATTTTGATCAGCTGGACAAGGCTCAGCGTGCACACCACATGACTTTTCAGATTGCTTATCCCTCTTCACGCAGGCCAAAACACCATTATAGACTACACCATCCACAGCAATACAAAGAGTTCGGCGTCTACATCGACTGCTTTCCGATGGAAGCAAAGCATCAATTGTACAAACGAAACATATAGCAGACATCATCCAGTGCAGGTGGCAGGAAAAATCGGGCGCAATGTCACAAGGCATTCTTAGCAGAATGCTTTTGCAATCGGCTCAGCGACTTGCAGAATGCAATTGGGCAAACAGGCTTCGAGACCCAATCTATGGAACCCAGGAAGTCGCCCAAACAACTGGACTTCAAAACTGTCGAATGTCAAAAGGTGCATGCATCAGTTCGATGAACTTGGAAACCGGCAAGGTGGTTTTCTTTTCTTCCTTGAATGGCGTGCGTTTTTGCAGCTTGTGTCATCTTGTGGGCAGAATACCAAGATGATATCACCCTTGTGTTTGAACCTTTGCGAGAAGCAAGTGGCAGCGCAGACCTTGAGCGCATTTTTGCAGCTTGTGTCATCTTGTGGGCAGAATACCAAGATGATATCACCCTTGTGTTTGAACCTTTGCGAGAAGCAAGTGGCAGCGCAGACCTTGAGCGCATTTTTCAATTCAGCAAAGAGAGGGATTCGATCAAGCTCTCTTCAATTGATCTGCCCACCTTGCGGCAACCCACATGGTGGACTGTGCAAAACGACCTCATGGTGCGCTTGCCTTGAGAGAAAAAGTGTGCAACGAGTTTCTCCAGAAACGTGAAAAAAGATTTTTGCATTAAACATGCTGCATATATAGACAATTTTATATTGTGCTTGTGTAGTTTTGTTTCCCTGTCAAAACACGTTTTAATGCAAACACATGCTGGTTTTTCACATAGTTTGAAGTTATTTAACTTATAGAACTTAATAAGTTTGGTAACTAAGATGTATGTTACTTAGAATAAGCCCGCCATAAGTAGTTTATAAGTAGAAAATAACTATTTCTAGTTCCTTAAGTATACTTTTAAGTACCGCAAGTGTGGGGGCACATCACTGTAGTCTCTTCCTGCAAGAGCCCAAAAGTCATGCAAGTTCCAAAAGTCATGTATATAATATACCTCTTCTGTAGCCAGCAGACCTAACGGTCTTGTCTTTTCGGGTGATTTAAACAAAAAATCATCGTTTTTTTGCTGCTCCGCTGGACCCACCAGCCTTCGGCCCGATCGACTCGGACTGGTTTGAGGTTAGAGGCCGCCCTGCGAAAGTTGCAGATGGTCTCAGTGGCTTCGGTCGCGCAACTGGCCGAAGTCCTACTGCTCCCAAAGGTCGCGGTGTCGGTGTCCCCAAAGCTGGAGCTGGACGAGTTGGAAGAGGTTGGGTGAGCGAGAATGCGAGGTTGGCAGCGTGTGAAGAGGTGGTCAAGAGTTCAGGTTGGGTGGTTGAAAAAGTGGTGAGAAGTGTTTGGTCAAGAACATCAACCAGAAACTGTGTGGTAGCATGGTTCTTGTCAGATGTTGAGGTCTTGTACCCTTAGTAGGCCTAGCTCGAAGCCATCCTTCAGCTCGAACTCCCGAACGCCCTAGCTTGCCAATCCAAGCCTTCGGGGGTCCTTATTGCCTATCTCAGGTTCCTTTCAAAGGTTCTATAAGGTATAAGTTATAGGTGAAACGTCCCAGGTTCTGACGTTTTGGATGGTGATTTCCTTGGAAGGAAGCTCCAAACACATCATCTCAGGAGTAATACTCGGATTCAAAAAAACACACACACTCTTTTCTCCGAGTACTGTACTCCTGGGAGCGTCCAATTGGCCACTTTTCGAAGCCGCGTGCCGGAGGGGCCGCAGCTTTGCTGCCAGGAAGTGCTGAATGTGAAGCTACAAGAGGCGGGAGTCGCCCGGCCGCGGCGCCAAGGTTGCCGTCCGACGAGTGGATTGGGTCGGCGCATCACGCTGGAGTCCAAGCAAGCAAACTCGCTTGCAAAACTCCACACAGCGCATTTGGGGGTTATTGTTAGCGCGTTGTCAGGACTTACAAACAGCTTGCAGTACCGGGACCACCGTCTGACCACCTTTGTGGACTTTTGTGGTGTTTCTTGCCGAGCATGTGGGAGATTTGCATGGATTTGCACCCAAACCACGAGCACTTCATGGCTGAAATCACCGTTATATGCCACAGGCCCCACCTTCAAACTAATTAACCGCGAGTTCCAGATTTCTGCCCCCCTCATTTGGAAGGACTAAGGACTGACTAAGGGCTCTTGTTTTTCCCCAGATAGCGAAGCTATGGGGTTCTTACTTCAAATAACAATGAGTTGGTGCTGGGTGCCGGTGCCGGTGCTGGTGCTGTGAGCTGGTGGTGCACGTGGTGGAGACAGGTTGCTGGTGCTGGTGCCGGGTGCCGGTTGCCGGTGCTGGTGGTGTGAGCTGTGCTGGTGCCGGGTGCCTGTGCTGGTGCTGGTGCTGTGAGCTGGCTGTGCACGTGGTGGAGACAGGTTGCTGGTGTTGGTGCTGGCAGTGCGCGTGGTAGAGACAGCGGGCGCCGGTGCCGGTGCTGTGAGCTGGCAGTGTGCGTGGTGGAGACTGGGCGCCGGTGCTGGGCGCTGGCTGTGCGCGTGGTGGAGACTCGGTGTTGTGTGCCTGGTGCCGGCGCTGGTGCTGGTGCTGGGCGCCGGTGCTGGTGGTGTAGCTTGCATATATGAGGGGGTCATTTTGGATCTTTTTCACAGATAGCGAAGCTATGGGGTTCTCATTCGAATATATTGAAATAATGAGCTGCCTGCGCGCGCTTTCGAGACAGGTTGCCGGTGCTGGTGCTGTGCTGGCTGTGCACGTGGTGGAGACAGGGTGCCTGGGTGCCGGGTGCCGGCGCTGGTGCGGCCAAGCGCCGCTTCTGACAATGAAGTGCCAGCAGTCATGGGCCGCATGAACTTCTGCACGCAACATCATACGGTGTTGTCGCTTGCCGCTTGAGCGTTCTTTGTCTATTATCGCTGTGGGTATTTACACTCTTCAGGTTCTGTTTTGGTCGACAGCTGCGTCAGGCTTTCAACGGACCATTGTTTCAGCATGTTTCAGCATGCTACACAAAGAATAGTCGTGCTGGATACTGCTTGGCCTTGGGCGAGTGAAGCCAACGGGCACTTTGCCGTTTGTGCGCATACTTTTGCGCGCATAATCTTACACGCGCAAGATCATACGGCCTTACCGTTCTGCAGATCGTTGCTTCAAACATGCTACAAAGTCAATAGTTACACTGGATACTGCTTGGCCTTGGGCCAATGACACTTACGGGATTTGCCGTTTGCGCGCATACTTTTGTCCGCATAAACTTATACCCGCAAGATCATACGTTGTTATTCCCCAAATAGGGATAGCTATGGGGTTCTTGCGCGCGCTTTCGAAAGGGTGTCGGTGCTGGTGCTGGTGTTGTGGTCTTGGGCGCTGGTGCTGTGAGCTGGCTGAGCGCGCGTTTAAGACGGGCGGCGGCGCTGGTCGGGTGCTGGCGCCGCTGCCGGTGTTGTCAGCTGGCAAAGCGCACAGGCGCTGGTGTCAGCTGACTGTACGTGCTGTGGAGGCGCCGTAAGCTGGCTGTGCAGGCTGCGTACATTCTTGTTCCAGCCAGTCGCATGTCAACAGGTCATGGGATTCTGCCTAGCTATTTGGGTCTATGCTGGTACAATTTTTGCTGGGAGCACTAATAAAGAAGAAAGAGCTCCGTGAGCTCAAGAATCCGCCAACTTGCCGACCTGAGACCTTGCCGACCTGAGACCCTAAAGAAGCCATCACATCAAAGTGAGAAACCCATCACATCGCAGTTTAAATTGAAATACAAGTTTCCATGGCTTTTCCGAGTCTTGGCATGTTTGTTCAACAACTTTGAACCGAGTCACCAACATGCCACACCTCTTGGACGCCTATGGTTGGTTCCCCAAAGGGCCAAACATGGAGAAAATAAGGAGCCCCACAGATGGGGTTAGTATTTTCCAGGGAAAAAGCCTCCAGGGCAGGGGCAATATCTGATAATTGCCCCAGTTGAGCAGGCCACAGATCAATGATCAATGCGATCTTTGCGCTTGGATGTTTGGACAAAAAACAGGGAGATCTTCCGTGAGCGCGGTTATGGTTGACTTCACAGATTTCTGACCCCAAAAGAATCGCCCAGCCATCGGGTACTTTGTTTCCCTCAGTTCATTTGAGAATTGGAAAGCATCTACTAGTTGGTGATTTCGGATACAGTATTTCTTTTTTCAACCGTTACTTGGGATGATTGAGCCCACTGACTGATCCTTACTTCAAAAAGCAATGAGTTGCCCGTGCGCGCTTTCGATGCTGGTGCTGGGTGCCGGGCCGGCGCTGGTGCTGGTGCTGTGAGCTGGCTGTGCACATGGTGGAGACAGGTTGCTGGTGCTGGTACCGGGCGCCGGTGCTGGTGCTGGGTGCCGGGTGCCGGTGCTGGTCATGGCTGCGGGCGCCGGTGCTGGTGCTGGGTGCCGGTGCTGGTGCTGTGAGCTGGCTGCCCGCGCGTGGTGGACGTTGCCGGGTGCCGGTGGTGGTGCTGGTGTGCTGTGAGCTGGCTGTGCACGTGGTGGAGACAGGTTGCTGGTGCCTGTGGTGCTGGGTGCTGGCTGTGCGCGTGGTGGAGACTGGGTGCCGGCGCTGGCTGTGGATGTGGTGGAGACCCGGTGCTAGGTGCCGGGTGCTGGTGCTGGGCGCTGGGTGCTGGTGCTGGGTGCCGTGAGCCGGCGTGCCGGTGCTTGGTGCTGGTGCCCGCTTCTGACAGTGAAGTGATAACAACCGCCTCTTTGACAGTGAAGGGTGACAAACCGCCGCTTGTAGCAGTGAAGGGCGACCAACCGCCGCTTCTGACAATGAAGTGCCAGCAGTCATGGGCCGCATGAACTTATGCAGGCAACGTCATACGGTGTTGTCGCTTGAGCGTTCTTTGTTTATCAGCGCGGTGGGGTATTTACATTCTTCAAGTTCTGTTTTGGCCGACAGCTGTGTCAAGGGCTGTACTGTTTGCGCGCATACTTTTGTATGTATGATGTTCTATGCGCAACATCAGGCTCTCAACCGACCATTGTTTCAGCATGTTTCAGCATGCTACACACACAATAATAGTCGTGCTGGATACTGCTTGTCCTTGGGCGAGTGAAGCCTAAGGGCTTTGCCGTTTTTTGCGCATACGTTTTTGCGCATAAACTTATACGCGCAAGATCATACGGCCTTCTCGTTCTACAGATCGTTGCTTCAAGCACGCTACAAAGTCAATAGTGACGCTGGATACTGCTTGGCCTTGGGCCAGTGACACTTACGGGCTTTGCTGTTTGCGCGCATACTTGTGTGCGCATAAACTTATACGCGCAAGATCATACGTTGTTTTTCCCCAATAGGGATAGCTATGGGGTTCTTGCTGCAAATAAGAATGAGCTGGCTGCGCGCGCTTTCGAAAGGGTGTCGGGCGGCGGCGCTGGTCAGGTGCTGGCGCCGCTGCCGGTGAACAGGGCGTGGGATTCTGCCTAGCTATCTGGGTCTATGCTGGTATAATTTTTTTGTGAGTTGAGACCACCGACCAGATCTAAGGTTTGGGCCGGTGGGGTTCTTGGTTGCTTCAAAACGCAAAGATTTTGGGACGACCATCTCAGCTCATCCGCTGGGGGGCGTTTTGTGGGATGTTTTTCTCCTGGTCAGGTCGGTTGCAAAGCGCCACTGGACGAAAGGGCAGAAGACACCGGGTCCGGACGAAGGGAGATTTTCTCAATTTTGGGATGCCAAAGGGTGGGATATTTTTCATGCTTCAACTAGAAGCTACTAGGTGGAGGCCATCGCTACTAGTAACAAGAAAGCTTTCCAGAACCTGTTCACAAAGGAGCCGACTCGGTTGGACACTTCCTTCATCCGCAGCAAGTGTACTAACCTAGGGTGTATCCCATTGTACCAGTGTCAGTCGGCAAAATGTCGTGCCTATTTTTTGAAAGGCCTTCAATAACCATCATCATCCACTGGGCCTTGGTAGTGGGATATCACAACACTCATCACTAACCTTCATAGTTTCTTTGTTCACATGAACGCTCCCTGCTCCTCAGAAACACACCCAAGTCTCATATTCTGCTGATTGCGATTCTCTTCATCACTTCACCCCAGATCCACGCTGCACTCCAACGGTTGCGGCTGTAGGACACGCTGTAGGTGTTGTCTTTCCCTCTTCCGGCAAGCCTGGACCGGGCCGACTGCCACGGTTCCACCGCTTTTGGAACACTACGAGTCCTGTGACTGGACCGGACGACCTGATTGGAACACCAAGCAGGTCAGGTTTCCAAGGTTTCCTTACTGATTAGGATCGACCCTCCCAACATCCCAACTCGTATTTCTGGAGTGGGGGCAAACCCCCCCCAACTCGTCAGGCACCGACGTGCGAAGGCAACTCCAGAAGTCGCCACGAGAGTCAAAAGATGTGTTGGATCAAAAACTCAAATCAAAAAAGCTTCAGATCCACATCTCAGAGATATTCAAAGATCCACCTCATCACCCAACCCTCCAACCCTCCTGTGTCTACGCCTCAAACCCTGCAACCACCCCCCCGAACATCCACTGCCTCAAGAAGATGCTTGTATATACCAGGACCCTCCTGTCGGGGTGTTCTATTTATAGCCCCTTAGCTGTTGAGTGTCCATTGACCACCCCTTGGGGGTCCAGGTATATATATGATATATGTTTAATCCCCTCCATCTATTAAAAACACGGCCCCCCCTAATAAGAAAACTCGGGTGGATGTTTTTTTTTAAAGGGGGTCCCTGAAATCGGGGTTGTCCAAAATAGGGTCAGTCGGAGGATCCTTTTGAACAATCATTGATTACATATGAAATGCAGATTTACCGGCAGGCGCAGCGCTTTGTGAAGCTTGGAGTGCAGATTTTGTGCAGACATCTGGGAAAAGCTTCAAAAGCAAAAAGTTATACTCTAGGCAAGTGACATGACGACTCTAAAAACTATCCTGCCGGGAAAAATCAAACCCATGTCATCTGGGACAAAACATGCCACACTGTGAACATTGGAAACATTGAGAACTGCCCATGTCAAGCGGGATGTGGACAGAGAAACATTGAGAGTGTCCCATGTCATCTGTTTTGTGGTATGCACCTAGCTTCGCATTAGCGCATGACAATGCAGTCAGGAAGATGCTAGTGGGAAAGTTGGTAGAAAAAGGGTGTCTACCATGGAAGCGTTTCTTGCTTGTACAAGACCAATGGCAAAGTTAATGTGGATTAAGTGTGAGCCATCCCACCAACCAATGTCATCTGTTTTTGATGACATTCACCATATTCCAGACCCATGTCATTTGCTCAAAGTGATTCTGGAAAGTACCCATGTCATCTGCTGACAGTATACCAAGGACAATTTTATATAGAATCCTTTTATTAAATTCGTATAAAAAATCGAGACAACCTCCAGATTGAAGGGTTTTTCCTTTTCCCTTGACAAAGAACTTTATATATTAAGATAATGATTCTCCAGTAGACTAACCACTAAAGCTTTCGAAAGGTGATGTCGCTGTGCCATGCCGTTTTGCGCGGCCTCGGTGGCAAGTGCGTTTGCGTGAGTCCGTGCCATTTGGGGAAGGAACGCCTCTGATGGGTGTAAACGCGGCGTGTCGTGGTGGACAAACAGGGTGGACAGAGGTGGGCAGTTAGGGTTGCTTTAGGAACCCAATAAAAAATAGTCTCCTAAAGTCGGCCATGTTGGTAGTCTAGTAGCGGTTTTAAAGGGCGGTGATTTAGAAACAAAATAAAACAAATAATATAAACTGTACTTAGGGTGCTCCGACATGACCTTTTTCAACTAGGGCACGTTTATAAATAGGTACTTGGGATTATATGATTGCCATCCAAAGGCATCCAAATCCAATTTTCAAGGGCAATAAATACAAGACTCTTGAGTCGGATTTCTGCAGTTTCTATCAGCTTCTACACCCGTTGAGGTTCAGCCGAGAGGCTTTGGCTTCGCTGCGGCAAGAGCTGGACACCAGGGACGTGGGTGCAATGGACGCCCTCGAGGTGACCGACACGGAGGTGACCGAGACGGAGATGGGAGATGCAGGCGGCGGCTTAGTCGAAGTCTGGCGGACTGCAAGGTGTTTGGAGCATCCCCTCAACAGGAGAAGGGGACTGCGATGCGCACCGGGTTGATATAGACCTTCCAGGGGAAGATAAACGTCCGGACAAAAAGGGCAGACATGAATTAGGACCCTTGCACAGCGTGCAGGCATTATTCTGGGAGCTCAAAAAAATAGGCAGTCCATCTCCTTCCTTCCTGGACCATCCTGTCTGGGTGTCCAACGGATGGTAGTGGGCTGGGTAGTCCAGCTAGGACAGGATGGTCCTGCTCCAAGAATCCTTGGGCCCTCCATGGCGGGGGTCGGACCCCTCTATAGCAGGGGTCCTCATTTTATAGATACCTTCCTTGTTCATAACGCAGACATACCTACAAAAAGAACCTCAGTTGTGACGTCACAGCTTCTCAATTCATACAAATCTCTGTTTGGTCTGGCCTGGTGTTTTTTGTAGACAACAAAGTTCCCCAGCTGGTCACCCACGCCAAATTATGTCTATAAAATCTCTAGGTCAGACCCTCCTGGAAAGTGAACAGGGATCAAAACCCTACTTGTTTGAGGGCCCGTCGTGTTGTTTTGGGGTGCGACCGATCAGACAACACCCTCCAACTCAACAGCCCGCGACGGGGCACAACATCGCCATGCCTGGAGCGGCGCGCCCGCCCGCCATGCCTGGAAGCCTTGACATGCCACAACTGATTGGATTCGGATGTGTACTCCGTTGCAGAGGTCCACCCCAAACGGATTCCTCCGCAGTTCCATGGGTCGAAGCCGGTTCCATGGGGGTACTGATTTCGGTCCGAAGCCGATCCGATCGGATGCGCAGGGTTCGGTTCGTTTTGGTGCGTTCGTTGTGGTCCGACGTGGAGGTACGTACTCTGAATATCTTTGAATGGGCTATTGCAGCCTGAACAGCCTGCAGAGCTTTTGCAGACACCATCTGCTTCAACCAATCTGATTATTTTGGTGAAAGTGCCGCCGGACCCGGCGGCGTCGGACGCGTCCATTGGCCCAGGTGACCTCTTCGAGCAGGCCGGGGGCTGTCTCTCGCCGATCGGGGAGACGGAGAAGGATTCGTTCTGAACAGGATGGAGGAGATGTGTTTTGGTGACCTTTTGGGAAAGACTTCCACCACCAAGCGATGGAACGTGGCCAATTTTAGCAGGGAACTGGGGCATCTCTGTTTATGCTGTACATCCTATGTTGGACCTAAGGTGTCATCCCCATATTCTTAGAGAGTTCGTTTTCAATGAAGAACCAGCTAGAATGGCATTGGGGTGCCAATGATGTTTCCGTTCGAGGAGCCCACCTGTCACCCACCGGACCGGTCCAACGGAAAGGCTCGGGGTCACCGGTTCCTTGGTGGTTTGGTGAGCGTTTCAGACCCTGGGGCCCCGGGGACCGCTGAGCACCTGGTGGAGCTGAGCTGAAGATCCTTTTTGGCCGCTGAAAGCACCCCCGGGGGCGGCAAGAACCATCGGAAAGGCTGGCATCATCCGAAGAGACCTTTTCCTTCGAAGAGACTGGATCAGCCCAGGTTCCACAAACATCCATAGCTAGCTCAGCCAAAACTGGTCATGTTGATCCTCCTCTGTGCCATTGACAGCCAAGCTGGCTCAGAAGACCAAACGCCGCGAAATGTAGACTGTTGATCAATCATGATACATCAGCCACCCCGTCTCCAGAATGTTTTTTCATCTCCAGTCCTGGGCGGGATGGCTCTATTTATCAGTTTACGTTCAAACATCGAAAAAGGATGAATACCTGGAACTTCGTTACGGCAATAATAATTGCCGTTTTCATGAAACGTCGCCTTTTTCCGTTCTGCGGCGTTCTTCCATATTGATCTCATGCGAACGGCGTTTCTTGATGAACTGCGGCAGTTTCGGTCAGTTGACGGCAATTTTGGTCCGCACATCCATGCGCCTCAAAGAGTCATTTCGTTTTAGTTTTAGTGCAGGCGAGTATGAAAACATTGTAGGGTCTTGCTTGAAAGGCAACTGAACGTAAAAGGCGTTTTATTATATCAGCAAACTCGCATAGTCATGTGAAGTGGAAAGGGCAGCTGATGGAAGTGTCACATGCTGGGTTTTCGTCGGTTTTCGCGGGTAACTCGACCTCTTGCGCCGCGTTGCAGAAGATTTTTCGTTTAAAGTTACGGCGTTCTTACCCGTACTTGCGGCGTTTTTCCCCGTACTTACGGCGTTTTTCCCCGTACTTACGGCGTTTTCCCCCTACTTACGGCGTCGTTCCCTTACCCTGTCTAGGGTCACTCAAGGTGGCAGCAAGACTTGTCACAACATGTCACAAGCGATCCTTTCAGCCATTGCATGATCAAAATGTGAACAAATCCTGCCGTGATGTCCATCGAGACCTTAGACAAGGGCTGCAACATCTTGAGAAGTGCTACCATGAGGCTTGAAAACGATGAGCTCTACTTACAAGTGAAAAAGGAGAAGGCAATTTCAGGGTATGGACGGACCAAAACAATATCCTCTTTGGTAGATCAAACAAAACGGCGATTCTTCTTTTGTGACGGCGTTTTCACTTCTCTGACGGCGTTTTCACTTTCCAGGGATTGAGCTACGGCAGAAAAAATGAGTTGCGGCAAAAATTATTGCCTCAACAGCCTACGGCAAAAATTATTGCCTCGGGAGGGTCTAGGTATTCATGTATATTCTAAATTGTGTACACCAACATACACCAACAATATTTAACATGATGTACCGGTCAACTTCGCTTCATTTCCGGAAAGGGCTTTCAACGAACCTTCGAAGTCCGTCGCACGGACCGTCGCAGGAGGCCATCGACTTTGTGGTGGTTTTCGAACGTGTGGCCCTGCGAGCCAGCATGGCCTTGGACGGTGAGGTTGTGGGCGCCACTGGGACGAAAGCGTTTTTTGTTTCCGCTTCGGATGCGGATGCGGATGCGGATGGAAGAAGGGAAGTGCAATTTATTTAGGTCTGACCGGGGAACAAGTATGTGTACAGTGTTTGGGTAGAGAATAAGGCGGAGCATGAATCAGTTGACGTTTACCAGCCTTGTGGGAAGGGAGGAATAGACGAAAGGTTAATGGAGGTTATCTGAATTTCTCTGGTTTGTTTCTTTGATGTGAGCTATTCACACCCTGATTTTTGCGATGTGAATCAAGAATCTCAGAGTTATTTGGACACCTTAGGCAGGTAGTCGTGTGAGTGTTTGATATTTTGGGCATTGTGATATACGTTCTTTTCTATTTTCGTCTCAAAGAGCTTTGATGGAGCCTTGCTTTCAGAACACCCGGCAAGGGCTGTTCTCACGCACCATCATAGGAAGACAGACGCCATCATACTCCGCTGGTGATCTAACGACCCAACTGTCATCGAAAGATCACGTCTTTCATCTGTGGGAAGAGCCTGAAGTTCTGGGTTTGGATGAGTCTGTTATGAACCCAACCCCACGACGCTCCGCGCCGCGCCGCGCTGGTGGCCGGAGGTGTTGACCCGCGGGCGAGTCTTGCGTGGTGTGCCGCAGCAGGATGCGGGGCGGCCCTGGGTGAAGGTGAAACTTCAAGAGGTGAACGGAGGGCCACTCGGCGTTGGGGGTTTGGGCACGGTGGAGGGTACGGTGAGGGGGGTGTTTTCTGGGGGGGTGAAAGGCGAGCCTTGTTTTTGGATGGGAGTTTTGGTGGTGGATTTGTGGTACATGCGGCTCATGAGGCCAAAAAGGACGAATCAGCGATCCGCATTCTGAGGCTCCCGGGTTCAGTGGGTTCCCAAGTTTGGAGGTCTTCGAGGTTGTCTAGTGACTAGTGCAAGCTGTTTACTGGCCGGATAACCCTGAGCATCGGATATTGATCCTAATCAATAAACCGAAAAAATATCAATATTTTTGATTTGCCAAAAATATTGAAAATCATATTGATTTTGATATTGATTCCGGTATTGATTTCTGGGCAGCTTCGAAAAAGCAAATTTGATCAAATTTGATCAATTTTGATCAAATTTGATCAAATTTGGCTGGTTTTTGATCAAATTTGA
>CAXAMN010001658.1:65515-108522 GCA_963970005.1 Durusdinium trenchii
CTGGAAAATCTTTGCAAAACCCTTAGGAACAGGGTGTGACACACACACACACACGCGCATATTCAGACCAATTCGGACCCCTCGAAGGCGCGGCAGATCACTGTTTTGAGATCCGTTTGAGTCATCAGAGGAGTGCCAGACGAGCAGATCTTCATCCGAAAACACCGGACTGAAAGACACTGCAACCCGCCACCGGGACATGTTTTCATGGCTCCATATTCGCCGAGTTTGTGGTTTTCACATGTTGTTTTGATTCGTTTTCGGGGTTCAGGCTTTTGTGCTTTTGTCATAAAATCAAATCTCTGACCCGACATGTATCGAAATCCTCCAAGCTGGTCTTTCCCAGAAAACCATCCTCCAACAAAAGTCTGTCAAATATATCAAAGGTTTTGAACTATAGCAAACGAACTATATATCTATAGACGTGTGGAGGATTTGATCTATTTCGCGAAATCTCCAGAAGTCTCCAAAAAACTGCTGTATCAAATCACTGTGGAGACCACCAGTTTCTGCGCTCTTTATTTGAGGTCTGCCAGATCGCGGCCTGGGGCTTTTTGCCACCCAGGAGTATGAAGAAGGTGCAGCCTGGCGCCGGCGACCGTGGAAAAAATGTGCATGTTCTAGTGAACAGCTGTTTGGGATGCTGTTTTTGGAGCGCTTATTCTGTAGAAACGTCCAGCAGCCATCAGTAGAGCAGGTGGCATGTCACATGTCTATGAAGGCCAGCGTTTCGTGAGACGTAGATGTATATTTTTGCCGATGTGCATGGGATTGAGTAATTCGCTGAATGAAATCCACAGCGATCTGCAAACGAGTCTCATTGGAATGGAGATGGGAGAATGAATTACAGTATATACATCCTTTGCGGCTTCTACTTGTGCTTAAGGGACGTTTTCATGCTCACCCCCATACCCAAGGCCCAAAGCGTTTTGACCCAGGAGGATCTCGTGATGAGAGGATCTCGTGAGGAGGTTCAACGGTCTTAACCACGGTCACCGGTCGAAAACGCCAGGATCCCAGGATCTCCACCCGTCGGTTCTTACAAAATGGAGCTGGGTGTCCCATCTCCGCGGTTGTCGGTCAAAGACTACTCCGCGGTTCCGGGTTTTCCTGGGCCGCCAGGTATGTTCCACCATCCTTCACTGGGCCCTGGGAGATATGGTCGACCCAAGTTGCTACTGGCTTCGACCGGATCTGAACGACGACCTGGCCGACGGACACGAACGAATCATTGACCATGTTCCGGCTGAAGGTACTGTTTGGCCCCCCAGTTGGAGTCATCCCTGTGGAATCCGAGATGTTTTCTCCGAGTTCTCGGCATCGTCGGGAGGTTCGAGAGTACTTCGCCTCGCACAGGCGGAGTCCGGTCGCTGTCCGCCGGCACCAGGCGACTGCGTCTTGGAGGAGCGACCCTTCTTCCGGCGCCACGGCGTGGCGCAGCTCAAGGGGCCTCTTGGACCATGGCTTTTTTGGGTTGGGGAAGCGGGAAGTGATGCCGTTGGACCTGCTGCAGGTAAGGAAACCCATTTCGTTTGAAGCCGTGAGGTCCCACGGGAACTGCAGGGTGGTGATTGCATGGAATTGGAAGGAGGTGGAGGCCCAAGACTAGGTATGTCATGGTATGTCTGAGAAGCTTGGCATGAACAACCCTCCAGCCCATTTCAGTGACATTTGTACGCCCCAACCAGGATATTCCGTGATATTCCCAGACAACGAACGCACCGTTCTGACATGTTCTTTTTCATTTTTGTAGACATTCCGCACCGTCTGTTTTCGCTCCTTTCCACACCTTCGAACCGCTCGGCTCGTGTGGTTGTTCGGGCGCACGTGGGGTGTAGGACATGAATCATCATGAGTCATCATGGTCCCCAAATCCAGTTGAGCTGGCATTGTCTTACTTCAGATGTGTTCTTTCTTATTTTGGACTGACCACACCACGTAGTGGCCCTGAGGGCACGCGGAACGCGGAACGGCACGGGGTTTCCGCAGCGTTGCACCCAACGCGGGGCGGGAGGCACCAGAAGTTCTTCACCAAAAGCTTTCGTGCCAAGTTCGAACAGATCAAGGCCAGCTCGGAACGATGGAACGAAGGGTGGTTCGATCGATGCCCGTGTGATCCCGTGGTGCTGGTGACATCCAAAGGAAGGGACATGGAATGCATTATGAATACTGCAGGGGAGATTCACATGGACCTCCAAAACCAGGTGTTGTCTTCCATGGGTCTATTCTCAGGTTCCATGTTCGTTTGCGGCGGGTAACCCTCCAAGCTTGTAGGGGACATTTTCTGCTCTCAATTCGCCATATGGAGAACTTCCGTCATGGGAGGGCGAGAGATTTTACATCGCTCGAGGCTCCCTTCACGATGCCTGGAGATGAGGCTTGGTGCTTGGGTGGCGGAGGGTCCAGCATCGTTGGACAGGCATCACTGGGCTGGCGATGTGAACCCAGTAAGGTCGCGGCCTCTACCATCTCCGCAAGATTCGTGTGATTCGGGGGCTCTGAAGCTTCAGGAAACTAGAACTTGAACATCCAGCTGGGAAACTTCATTTAGTTTGAACACACGAATGAAGCAAATATGGGGCTTCCTTTTTTGTGGACCTGGTTGGTTTTGGCTGTAGCTGAGTAGCTTTCCTCGTGGACTCGTGGGGGGGGTCAGGAAGACCATGGTGAGATTCTTTCAAACTGTAGCCCATTGCCAGCAACAGTGAAACGATGATCACGATTCTTGTGATGTCGGCCTGCAACCTCACCATCATTCACTGGGATACATGGGATATATGGACCCAAATTCAAAGCCCACAACGCCCTTCGGTGTCCACCCACCGCGTTTTGAGAGCGCGTCACGCCTCCACCTCCTCCACCCTTCCCTTCCACCGGACTCGGTCGGAGCTCCTCGTCCGTCCGTGTACGGCGGAGGCTCAAAGTCACGTCTATGCCTCTCCGGCCATGCTACGCTCGGCCGTGAGCTTTTGTTCGGCATCGCTCATGACGCAGCAGAGCCTCGGCGGGTCCGGGGTGAAGGAGGGCAGGCGAAGGGGCAGGGGCAGGTGAGGCATCGACGTCTTTGGAGGCAAACCGTTTGGGAACACTGCTTGTCGGGTGTGCAAGGTTGGAAGGTTTTGGCCTCGACTCTTGTCGGGAGTTCGACAGTGTATTTGGAGCTGTGGAGGCAACCATCTCGTCGTTGGAGCAAAGCCAATGGTGGTTTCGATTTTCAAGACTGCCAATCAATCCATCTCTTCGTTTTTGCCGTTGAAACCGGTTGATTCTGTCTGTCGGCCAACCTGCGGGTCATGGGGGGTCATGGGGTGCAGGTGGTGTACCCACCTTTCTTGGAAGCTTCATGAAGCTTCATGGAATAGGCAGCTGGCCGGATGGCGCAGATTTGATCCGCTGAACGTTGGGGATGAGGATGATCTTGGAGCTGCATCATCCTCCACTGAGCTCGAGCCATCCGCTGGTGCCCGGATGCTCAGAATGAAGCGACTCCCCGCGCGGGTTCCGCGGGTTCCGCGGGACGTGGCCGAATCCGGTCGAGGATGAGGACAAGAGCTTGATCGATCAGTAGGTGATCAGGGAGCATCAGTGAGCTATAGTTGTGTCGTGCTGGCCTTTTTTCCAATTCAACATAGTGTGGACCATCTGTTCTACGGTATAGATGATACATCTTCGAAAAACCAGCCACCTTCTGTCAGACCACCACCTGGCTGGTTCAACGCCCCAGACGACCTATTCTCGGGACCGAGCCCGGTCCAGGTCGATCGGTCCGAGACTCGGTGACCGTTCCACCCGAGCCGAACGGGTCGACGGCCACCGGGGATGGGGTTCCGCACCCGGAGCACCGGTTCGCGCGCTCTGGGTGAAGTCCCTGGAGCTCGGGGCGTTTTTGAAGTGGTCGAGCCATGTCTGGGTCTATTCTGTTCACCTCCTGGGGCTTCACAGCTCTTTTGGGTGTCCGTCACGTCCGATGTCGAGAGGTCGGTGGCCCTGGCCGTGGCCAAGCTGTGCCGTAGCGCGGTGCCCTGCTGCCACGAGGTCTCTGAAGAGGTCCTACAGTGCCTGGGTCGCCGGGTTTTGCTCGTCGGCTCACGGAGAGAACCTCACGTTGTTTCGAGGACCTGAAGGCTGTGTTGTCCCTTGTTATTTAGGGTATGGAACTGGAACTGGAACTGAGATGAGATTAGTTTTCCTCCTCTTGCTTAGCCCAGGTTGACCCCTGGTGGTCCAGGATTTCTCCCAGGTGCAGGTGATCAACGCGAGCTTTGAGAATCATCGCCCCGTCTTAAGATCGACGAGATGGAGACGACCGGGGTTGAAGAACGCTACTTTGATTCCCCTGAAGGCATGGCTGCTGTTTGGTGCAACAGATCGGTAGAAAGAGATTTGTCACTCTCTTCATGTTCTCAGCGCTATTCCCCTACCTGCAGCAGTTGTTTGGGTGAAACTGGGATGTAGGGAAATGTAGGGAACCTAATCTCGGCCGAGATCTTGGCCCACAAGGTGGCCAGAATCGGCGGCCTGATCGTACAAGATAATAAGATAGAACACCCATCACTTTGAGCCTCATCAATCCCCTCCACCTTTAGGGTGTTATATGTACACTGTTTAAACCTTCTCAGAACCGACCCTTTTTGTACAGGATTGCTTTTGGGAGATATCCATGGGAAAAAAAGAACAGGGTTCTGCTCTGCATGGAGTCCAGAACAAACTGCCCGAGTGAGTTTCCATCTTCACCCCTTCCCGAACGGCGTTCCCGGCGTTCCGCTCATGAAATCGAGGGTTAGTGCCAAGCAGCGTCGGAAGTTCTCCGCTTGAGAGACTGAGCAAGGAGTTTGAGAGAGAGGGAGAGCTAGAGAGCATTGAATCAGGTTACGGTTTGCGCAGGTATCGCTTGAAGGCGAAAGTACATACCTCCCAACTATCATACCCTCGGGAGTTCACTTTTGGGCTTTTTGGCTTCTGCTTCGCCTTTGGTTGAAAGCCTGACAAATGCAACTACGTTCGACTTTTGAGTCCTTCAAGCTTAGAATTTCCTTTGAGATCTTTGAGGCTTCGATGTTAGTCAATTTTGGTAAGACTCACCCTGAATTCTTGCTGCTCATTTTGAACTACACCTGGATCTTCCAACTATGCAACATTTCTGCCTTTTGTGGCGGGTTTTATTGATGAACAGGCAGACATCTTGCACAGTTCGAAGATCCAGGTATAATGAATGTATAATTCTTCAGGATTGGGAGGGACGTAATTTTTACCTGAAATGCATACTGGGATTCTTCTCTGGACATCATCTCAAGATCGTGCCTGAGGCGCGCGATCTTGGCCATCGAGATGAATATCTTCGTGGGGGAGTGCCGCGCCGGGCGGACGGGATATCGTGAAGAAAGATGGCAAGTCCCAAGTCGAATGCAAGCATGTTCGAGTTTTGTGCGGCTTGATGGTTGACTTTGTGGTGCTTGATGGTTGCAGTGGGACACGTTATAGGACTTTTGGGGCAAATGTGCCGCAAAATGAGGGACACGTCTACCTGCTACACCGGAGAAAAACACACACCATCACTTAAAAGATCTTAAAAGTCTTATCTTTCATTTCTTCAGAACTCTTCGGGAAACCTGTAGCCACAGGGGCAGCCGAATGGATCATCTTCACCAACTTCCACGATGTTCATCCACTGAATAGGAGATTTGGTTTTAAGACAACCCGTCGTGAAGCTTGTGCCACTGCCCTGAAGAAAAGGTCAGGATTTAGGAGAACCATTTGGTTTTCTAACTTGGGTGACCATTTCCTTTACTTCGGGAGCAGCACCTTCGGTAGGTGTTGCTTCCTCACCTTCTGCCGGATGAACCACAGTTGCTTCCCCAACGTGGTGTACATCAGCGAGAAGAGGCCGGGCCACCGAGACGACCCCGCTTCGAGCCGACCGAGACTCCGGTCGGTCCAATCCGGGGCGACCGTTCCGGATGGTTCGGCTGGCTGTTTGAGGATGTTCCGGATGATGCGTGGTGTTTTATTTTGTTCTCTTCTCTTCTTTTTCCGAAAAGGAAAAGCAACCCAGCGGTTTGGGATGCCGGCCAAAGCATTTGGCCATTCTGCAGAATGGGTTGATGACGCAGCTGGTGTGGCTTTGTATTCCTAGTATTCCTAAGTTTTTCTTGGGTAGCCGGGTAGCCATGCTCTCTGTGCAGATTATCTTCGGGATTCATCTATGTTTTTATGTACTGGTGATGAGCTCATTCTTGTTGGCGCTGCGTTTTCGTGACGCCGGGTATCTCACCCTCCACGGCAAGCTGGGCGATGAGACAGTGCCACAGCTGCTGTTCCCTGACATGGACCTGAACAGCAAGACACAACGCACGCTACTGTACGTGATGCTCGTGTGTATGCTGGCAAATTGGATCGGTAGCTTTCAAGCCTTTAACTCGACAGACTTGGGATTTCGCGGTGCGATGCGGTCCCAGTGCATGCTGGTGCATGGGTTGCAGCCGGTTCTCATGCTTGGAAACGGCCACTTGAAGCTGAGAGAAGAGGGTGCTCGGTCGTGGACAGCTCTTCATGGCACATTTGCAATGCTCTTTCTGTTTGCCCAGGAGAAGCAATGACCAAATCCGCGAGCCATGCGGTTCGTTGCTTTAGGTTGCCACTTGCTGGAAAGCGCTCCACTCAAGAAAGGGGCACGCGGAGTCGAAGACGGAGTGGAGGAAGAAACCACCTGGAGAAACGACCCCGCAAGAAACTCTCAAGTGACACTCCGACTGGCTAACATGGAAGTGGAAAACCCATGAACATCTCAGTTCGTAGAGGAAGGCAAATGCACTCCACTTTCATGTGATGTGTTCAGAGTGTACACGTCGCTTTCACGACTAAACTCTTGACTGTCCAGGACAGACTCTCAACATCTCTCAACTCGTTCTTTAGACGGGGGGTTTGGTATACGGGTGAAACGCTCTAGGCAGTCTTGGATCCCGCGGATTGGCACGTCTTCGTCTTTGGGGGGGAGACACCTTTGTCGTGACCAATGGTTCGCAGCCGAGCAAGACAGACATCCAATGGCAGCGTCGTTTCACGTTGACCAGACGTCCAGGAACTGCAAGCCGTGCAAGCCGTCTGATGTTTCTTTCCGCAAGGAGTTTGATGAAGGCGACCCATAGCGGCTCAATGGTCCACACGAACGGATGGATTTTGAAATCCCAACTCGGTCAGGGTGCGTTTGGAGTCCCTTGATCCAGCTCGAAGATGCTCTAATATGCATTCTTCGAAGTGGTCCAGTCTGATCTTGGAAGTGCTGGGAAAAAAAGGCAAGATATCAGTTAGTCGATACTGTTAGTTGTAATAATAAGTTATCACACTTATAAGACCAGTTTTTTTTCTATTTCAGAGTAGTAAACAGATCTCACCGAAAAAGAGAAGACACAGCATTTTTCGCATCGCATGAACTCACACATCTACATAGATCTCTATCTGGACACCGCCCGAGGGGACACCCGCCGCCGGGTTCCGCGTCGCACCACGACGTGTCCAGGCAGTTCCGTGCCTTGCGGAAGATTCAGAAGGGCGAGGAACTCTTGCACTCATACCTGGGCCGGGAGTGGGGACAGCTCAGAAGCGACAGGAAGAATCACAGGGTAAGACATCAAAGTCTTTTTGGAAAAAAAGAGGCTGTCAAAAGCTCCTCCAGAAGCATTTGACTCTGTGGATTTGGAAGGTCTGTTTTAGGCCAGTTTTGTCTGCCTTGCTGCTTGTTTTCTCGTTTCCGTACTGCCGGCAGCCAGACGAGTTGGATTCCAGACGAGTTGGATTCGACTCGCCGCTGGTGATCATTTTAAGACCTCAACTTCCATGTTTTTGATAGACGATCAAACCACCAACTGTGTGTGTGTGTCTTTTGGTGGTGCCCGGAAACAACACAACCACTCAATGAGCTCCAAGGCCTGGAAAACCTTTGGGCCACAGGGCTCCTCCCGCTGCGACAGCCGAGGCTTCTGCTCCCCACCGAGCTTCGGCGGCGCCTCCTGTGGCGCTCCAAGGCCTTCGAGTGCGACTGCACCCGCTGCACAGCAGAGGATCGATGGTGACGTGCCTGGTGGTATCAGGTGGAGCTTTCATGGCCAGGAAGAAGGGGAGGTGTAGTGGGGGGGGACGAGGAGCTTCACTTGTTGATACTCGTGCTTTCAGCCATCTCATCGAAGGCAATCGTAAATCCAACGATCGCCCAGCACCTCCTGCCCCATTTCTCACCGCCTTTTCCAAGCAACATCAGCCAAGATCTTCCGGATGACCAGTTTGGGATGTGATCTCGGCCACCATTTTCAAAGCCGTTTGGATCATGTGAAAATCCAAGAGATTTCTCCCCTTCTCCATGGCATCCAGAGAGGCCATCCCAGTGGTGTTTTCATGCGGTGGCCTTCAAACTTCTCGCTTTCGTTCGCGAACGAACGCCTTCGGGACCCAGCTGCGGCGTCTTTTCCGATGCGTCAGGAGGATCCGATGCGCCGGGTGGCTTGCCGGAGCTGTGCTCATGCCAAGGAGCACTATGAGGCACCCGCGATCGGAGCACGACGGAAGAAGCGGTAGCTGAGAGGTCATACAACGTGGCGAGGTCTGGAAAGGTCAGGTGCGACCAGGCTCATGTAGACTGTTGATGAAGAACCCTCCCCCTCTATCTGGATGGTAGAGCATCTCCATATGGGGTGGTACAACGGTGGGTTCTGAGCTTGCCCTAGAGCTTCTCAGGTTTTCTGAAGAACACCGACACCACCATCTCCTGACACCACCATCTCCTGGTGTAGGGCCGGGCGTAGTTCTTTCAAGTCTTGGAGAGCAACATTTCAATCATCCGATTTTGGTGGATGGGTTGTGCTTGGGAGGATGGTGGATTGATGGATTGAGGAGGATTCTTCAAAAGAGACGGGCGGTGAAACCGGTTCTGAGAGGCGTGCCTGAAAACACCCAAGAAGCTACGCAGCAACCCAAGTCTACCCAAAGCACTATCTCACCCCGCACTGAAGTTTGGGCGAGCTGATGCGACATGTATATAACATTGCATAACATATAAAACCTGGCATTCGGCGTGATCTAGAGTAGACTCAGTAGAAGAGGCACTGGCTCCAAAGTCTCTGAGTTGGCACATGCGAACCTCTATCTCTTCCCCCGGGGTCTTTCTCCCATGCTCGCGGTCTTGACCTGCGAACTCGGCGAACTGCGATCGGCCGAGTGGGTCTTTCGCGTTCGTTCAGGTGATCTTTCACCCGGGCGTGTGGTTGCGGTCGGAACCCAGTGGCTTGGTCTTCAAGGGCGAATCAAACACCTCCCAAAACGCTGCGGTCGGAACCAGGAAGCCATCGGAGAAAAGGTTGGAGGCCGTCGTGTCGTTAGCTTGGGGTCAGAAGGTGCTCCAAAGAAGGTCCCTTTAGAATGTGCCAAAGGGGATATCCAGGTTTGCTTGCCAACGCTCGTCGTACTGAACATGTCATCAGTGTCTTGAATCAGGGTTTGAATCAGGGTGTCTATGTATTTTTACTTGAATCTGCACTGAACATCCCTAGTGGCATCCGAACTCACTCGTGCCGGTTTCGGCATCCTGTGGACTCAGTCATTGAGATCACCAACAAGACCAGGATGCTGAAAACAGTCCTCCCTTCTTCATTCTTTACCCTGGTTTTTGTTGGGAGGGTAGAAACATCACCGAAACTAAACAGCACGTGATCAACAACATGCCAAAGATTATGCGCTGTTTGGGAACCTTCAGGAACCAGTGTTCGTTCAGGAACCAACTCGCTTGGTCATGCGTGGTGTGAGGCTGGAAACAGGGCCACCAGGCCACCGGGCCCACATCACTGGTCCAACAGCTTCGCCTCGAAGAGGCCGTGGCTTAACACCAGCGCCACACCACCACCAGGACCCACTGGAGTTGGGTGGTTCATGGACACCCCGAATCACATCTGGGCTATCAAGAACGAAGCCCCCCAATCATCTGGGAGGTGGCCTGGGTTGTCGTCCAGAAAGGGTGTCAGAGTTGGTGCCACGATCAACGAAAAAATTCACCGAAAACATATGACACCTGACCTCGATTGTCCTGGCTGATTCTCCTTCGAGGCTTGCAGGGAAAGCAGCTGGCCTTTCTGAATGAAGGACAACGGCTCAAGGCACGCGAAGGACCACGGTCAGGAGGGATGAAGTTGGTTTTGTGTGCCTGGAAGTCACACACACACACACACCCTGGTAAGAACAAATATAGTGGATTGAGAGTAGATGGCACAGACGCCAAGAGGTGGTTTATATGGACCCCCATTTAAAGGACATCTTGGGGTCTGTGCCATCTACTCTGAAACCACTGTAGAGTGAATTTGTGAATTTGAGGCAGAGTTCTAAGGCTAAGGTGTCCCTCTTGAAAGGACCAACTAGAAGGACTTAGCTCGCGGACGCTCTCAGAGGTCGACCGCGAGCTTAAAGTAAGGTCGACTAGAAAGGAGATCACCCCCTGTCATGCGATCTGGTCTTTTTCTCCTGAAGGGTCATCTGTGTCCCATGTGTCCCTGAGCAGCTCCAGCCAACGTTTGGCCGGAATCCGACTTGCTTTCCCCACTATCTAATGTGTGTATGTACGTGTGTGTGTGTGTGTGCGCGCGCGCATACATACATTTCATTACATTTCTATACATATCTTCATTGCAATAGAGCTGCCCTCCCAACTAAACACATACAAACGGAATCACAATACCAAAAACCCCTGGAATCGAACGGCGCGCAGCCAATGCTGGAGCCTGCGCCCCTTGGCACCGGCTGACGGAGGTGGATCTGTGGATGAGGCCAACACCAAAGTAGAGGATCTACACCGATTCAGAAACCCACATGGAACCGGGCCTGGCATGGACCAGACTGGAAGACGAGGAATGGCGAAGACCAACCCGACGTGGGTTTTTCGGGTTCCATGTGGGTCTCTTTTAGGGCGTATACTAAGCATACTAGACGTTTTTGAGCCGCGCGCAGGGGAGGGGCTGCTGCCTGTCCTTGGACATCGTACATCGTTTCTCAACTGCAGCCGTTTGCTCAATTCCTGTTGAGTGGTTTCTGCTTGGATTATTGAAACCATATAATTAGTCGTGTTTCAGACATCCCTGCACAATGTTTTCGCCCCAGACACTCTTGAATAACCGGACGTCCGGATTGCAACAAACTCACTTTGTATGAGACAGGTAGCAGGTGCTGAGACCTCCAACACAACAATGAGAACAGTGGCCGTCAGACATTCTATTGAAGGAAGACCTGAACAATGTAGTAGGAGGAATAGACCAGAGATACTAGGCCACTAGGCCTCTTGGACCCTCAAGTGCTCGATTTCTTCCTTATGTCTTCCTTCAACCGGACACACGGGTTCTACAAGCGACACTCTCTGCTTGCTTGGTTGTCAGGCGACTGGAGAGAGGAGTGGATCATGGATCCATGTGAAGGTGGGAGGGTGGAGTGGGATTGGCGGCAGATTCTGCCGTTGCAAATGAAAGAAGCTTTCACGTGGTGGTCGAGAGAAGAACACCCACCGCGAATTGGATTCGTCACCATGAGCCGATCATGCAGACTCTTGATTAATCACCCCCCCTGGATTGAATTAAAACACATAAAAAGAAACCCTCTTATTATATATCTGGGGTTTGGGTCGGAGCCCGGCTTAGCGACGCTTGCGCCGCGGCGCAAGCGCCCGGTTCTGGCCCACCATCCCCGGTGCAGGTGGAGCGGCAGGTCGGCTGGGTGCTGACCAACGGGCGATCCTTATCGCCTCCCTTGCAGAAGATGACCCTTGGCACGATCGGACCCCAAACACCGGTGGGTCACACGTGGGTAACACGAGGGTTTACTGGCCTGTAGTAAAGGCCAGCGAGGAACCAAGTCTTTGTAGTAAAGGCATGTCCTCTCATGTGTATGGGCATGGTGCGAGGAACCCTCATCTTTTTTCGGGAAAGAGTGAGGTTGTCGTCACTGTCGTCGCCAAACCTTACATGTTTCTCTTGCTTTTCTCTATCTATCTATATATGTATATTTGTTTCCTGTTAGTATGGAAAGATATGTACACTATCTGTTTCAATATTACTGTATGACTGCATGTACATATGTTACTTTATTTCCATAATTGTTGCATTTTATTACCACACTGTATTATGGCCTTATGAATTCCGTGTTATTACCTTTAAATGCTCAGGGTATTGCATATTATTGTTATTTTCTTTCTGTGCCATCATGACCTGCATCTTTTGTGCTCGTCCGAGCCGACACACACACACACACGCACATGTGCAAAGAGGACCTGAACCAGCTATCTCTTTAGATCATTGGATGTACTTGATCATCCCCTACAAGTTCTCCCAACCCTTTTCATCCCAACCGATCCTTCCTTCGCCTCTCGACCTCTTCCGCATCCAGGCTCTGCCTGCCGCTGGATGCGGAGTCGTGGCGTGTCGTGGCGGATCCCTACGACGGGCTGCCGCTGCCTGAGTGGCCAGGAGCGCCGCAGCGTGTCGTGCGACTGGTGACTGGAGCTTGTCTCGAACCATGTTCTCCACCCGTTTTTTGGACCTCAGATTCTCCTTTGACTGGTTTCAGGCTAGTGAAAACGATAGTGAACACCATCAGCATTCTTAGAGATGAGTTGGTGCTTCGTGGTGCTGTTCTTCTTTTGATGGCTTCTTGGTGGATTGCCCTTCAGAAGAACTGCCCACCGGGCCGCCCGTCCGCACCGTTCAGAGCGGATCGGGCGTCTGGGCCGAAGGTCGGACGTTGGACCTGGTCGTCCTGCATGGAGCCAGGGGAACACGTGGGGACACACATTGTAGTTCAACGATGGTTTTGTTGCGCTATACATACATTCATCATGTTCCGGAAGGACCACCTTGGGTGACGATGTTCCGTAGTTCTGGTAGTTTTTTCCTGGAGATCTACGCTCCCCCAAGATAGCCTAATGCACAGATTCTGCGGATGTACATTCTTTCCAGACCGTCAAGTGCCTCGGGGCACCGTGTCGGGTCCTGCCCGCTGCACCCTCCGGCTCGGGTCCTGTTGCCCTTTGGAGGGGTTTGGCCCCCCCTCCAATCCCAATGCTTTTGAGGGACCGTTCAGGTGGTGTTTCGTCTCTTTCCTTTGGCACCGGGCGGTGTTTCGGCGAACAGGATGGCGGCTCTGGCATGAAGCCGCGCTTCTGTTGCTTGGAACGAAGGTGCGAGTGACCGTGAAGAACCAGTGGATTGCTCTACAGAGCAACCATGAGCAATCATGAGCAGTCCACATGACATGTCATTGCTCCTGTGCCAATTGCAGGCATGAAAAACATCTGGTGACCTGCTGGAGGTCGAAGTTCTTCGTTGAACATGACGGTTTCTTCGTTCTTCGTGGTTGAGATTCTTCGTGCAAAATTCGGCGAGAACTTCTTTCCAGCCATGAATTTCTCACTTCAAGCGGGAACCAGGAGGTAGTTGGAACCGGGAACCAAAAGAAATCCTGGACTGAGAGGGCTTCTCTCCACCTTGGTGGAGAGAGATGTTCGGCCCAAGACCAGCACAGACTGAGCAGTTGAGAGGCGAACAAAGTCAAGTTCAGAAACTGTTCCGGGTTCAGAAACTAGGGTTCAGAAGCGTTGAGAAGCCTTTGAATCAAAGGCTACAGATGTTTCATGTTGTTCCATGATGTTCCATGTCGCAAGGCCTGCGGTTTCTATTTAATATATACAGTCACTTCTCTGATTTGTTGCAGCTGTTAACACACCTGGCCTCTCCCCACACATGGAGGATGTTCCTCGGTGCTCATCCAGCTTGGGATGGGGATCAAGCCACCCAAACTTCAAAATATGGACCCCGATTCGGGGGATCCTGCATGGGAATTCTGCCGAATTCCCCCCTTCTTTCGGCCGGTGAAACGACCCCAAGACCGATGATGACGGATGTGACGGATCCCGCCTAAAGAGGTGCTGGACTCGATGAGCTTCGCCATCGACGAAGGGTGCCTCTTTCTTTGATTCCATCGGACATGGCAGGATTGAGCCGAACTGACTCCATCTGACTCCTCTTTGTTCGCGACTTGAAACCGAACCCATGCGATGGAGACAAACGACGGATCGGTGACTGGGATCGTACCCTCCCCTCGGGTTCACGCAAACCGTCGGTGTGCACCGGCGACACGACACGGTCGCGGGGCGCAGCGGGATCCGCCGCGGAGGGCGGGAATGGCGCCGCGAATGGAGCCGCTTAAAGCGGCGAAGCCGCGAATCGCTCAGCAAGCCAAGCCGATGCCGGGGGCGGATCTGCAAGGATGTTTTTTGTTTTTTTCCCAGACTCCAAGGTTCTTGCCAGTGGATGATGTGCAAACTCCAGTGGCGGAAGACGAGACCCAGGCAGTGGTGGAAACGCACAATTTGCATGCTGCGAATTTCACGACACGACGTCCATGTTGGACGTCCAGCTGGGCGGGTTTTAGGCACGCCTCAAGGTCTTCGTTTCTCCTGCAGAGTGTTTTGACTTTTCAATGGTTTGTTGTTCCATTTCGCCTGGTTTGGACATCGCTGTTGGAGCTGCCAGGGATTCTTCCATGCAGCAAAGCAGTCCCCCAATTTTGGAGCCAGAATGCAATATTGAAGCTAGCTTCTGGCTCTTGGTTGTGGTCTCATTTACTGCGATCGAATCATTGCCGTTTCTATACCGACACTCAGTGGTCAGCGGGCTCAGGAGTGTGCCTGTGTCCAAAACTGAATGACAATCGCATTGGGCGGGCATCCAACCACATCGCAAAAAATGAAACCCGCGCAGACTCCACTCGTGATATTTCATTCAATCCCACTGTTCATGAGGACCAATCAAACGGATGAACCATGATGAAACAAAAGGTATATTGAACAGTCACCAGCCACAACGGACTGTTTTCAGAGCTTTTCAACCTGGACAAGTTCAGATTGAAGTCACACACTATAGATAATGATTTCTTATAGACTATTGACTTATTGATATACAGTAATTAATCGCACTTTGATGTTCCACCGCACATTTGATCAGTTCAAGTGCATCCAATCGGGACCTTGTTTTAATGGTTGGTGAATTGATCGATCAGGAGGAAGCCTTTTCCCGCGAGATCTTAGAGCAGCTTCCTGCCGACCTCGACCTTCCCTGTGCAGCCTTCACACAAGGCCGCTGTCCTTTTGGACTGTGCTGCTTAGACTTCCTGATGGTGTAGTGGGAAGGAGGTGCCTTCCAAGAGTCAATTTTCGCAGATCCTGCATCCGAGCATGCAATCCAAAGCCGTCCAGTTTACTGAAGCTGGTCTCCTCTTAGCCCCCCAAAAGTGCCGTTCGACCGTTCGAACCCGGCAAGAACTTGAGGTGCCGTCTTGCCACCGCCATGCCTGGTTCCGGTGGTCGTCTTCTGTTCCGCAAAGAACTCCGCTCCATGGGCCGACCATCTTGTTCCTAGTAGCGATGCCCTTTGCTCCTAGTAGCTTCTTGCTCCTACTGTAGTAGTATGGCCAGGAGCCCCTAGTAGCGCCTTGCTCCTAGCAGCGATGCGCAGAGACCATCGGATTTGGCACTCACAACCATCCAATGGATGGGTCCATAGTCATACGGAGTCATACGGCGGATCGTTGGCCATTCTGGCTCAAGCGTTTTTGAAGTACCGGAAGTGGAAGGGCCCCTGACGGCGCCTTGGAGTGGTTCTGGCTGGTGCTGGGTGCTGGGTGCTGGTGCTGTGGGCTGGCTGTGCACGTGGTGGAGACAGGTTGCTGGTGCGGGGTGCCGGGCGCCGGTGCGGGTGCTGTGAGCTGGCTGTGCGCGTGGTGGAGACAGGTGCTGGTGCTGGTGCTGCCGGTGCTGGCGCTGGTCCTGTGAGCTGGCTGCGCGTGAGGTGGAGACAGGTTGCTGGTGCTGGTGCCGGGTGCCGGCTGGTGCTGTGAGCTGGCTGTGCACGTGGTAGTGGACTGGTGCTGGCGCCGGAAGCTGGTGCTGGTGGTGCTCGTTGTGTGCGTGGTGCAGATTGGGTGCTGGTGCCGGGTGCTGGCGCTGGCTGTGCGCGTAGTGGAGACACCCCAGGCTGTATTGCGTGTAAAAATTGGAGCTGCTGCCAATGCAGGGTGCAGTGCAGCCCAGAAAAATCTTTTGCATGCTTTTGCTATCTGGGGACTATGCTGGAGTAATTTTTTTCTTTTGAACACCGTGTGAACTCGGGTGGTTTCGCGTGATGGGTGGTTTCACCATATGCCAGAGTGAGCCTCATTTGCTGCTGCGATCTTGCCTGTCATGTCCCTAAACCTGTGGTATTCCAAACCAAGCAAGATGTTTTCCCCCCCCAAGAGAACTATGGCTGTGAAGAACATCTCAATCAAACTCAGTCATATACCCAGTGCGACCGCGGCGGCTTCAACAGTGCGAAGCTCAGGTGGAATTGGTTATCATGGAAGGTGGAGCCCAACAAATGCCAATTCTGTCCGCCCAAGGGCGCGAGTTCAGAGCGTCTGGGGCCAGTTCAGAGCGGCCCAGGCCGCGCGGCGGCAGGCACGGAGGAACTGCCCAGCACGGGGGAACTGCCCAGCTGGACACGAACGCAGCACACGCAGCGCACGGATCGAACGCAGCACGCGGGCGCAGCGCGCGGAGTCGGCTCCGGCCGCATGCACTTGCCGAGGATTCCGGATGCTTGGCGCGTCCGCCTCGCGGTTCGGGGCGACGGAGGGGGGGAACACCCGTGGATCGGATTTGGAGGAGTTTCGTCAAGAACGAGCAGCCTGCAAAGAGGCAACAAGCCTCCCAGAAGGGTGCAGTTGGCGGAGTTTTCGCGAGCTTTCGTGGCTGTCGATGTGGTGCTGGTGCCGGTTCCTGGCAGGTTGCAAGACCCGACAATTGTGAGAAACCGTCATTCAGACTTATGGGAGATTATCCCGAGGCTTCCAACATCTTCCAACAACCATTCATTTCAACCATTGTTTTAGTAAGGAATTTACACTACAACAACAGGTCAACCTTTCTTTTAAAGGTCTTGGAAGGCTAGGAAATATATAATAGTATTTATACCAGTCAGGGGTGGCACTGACAAAGCGCACAGTTTGCACAAAGGGGCGACGGATTCTGATGCCTTTTGGATGACAAATGTTGAACACCAGAAACATCACTCCAGCCTTAAGGAGGAAAACAAGAAGCCATCGCTTCAGACGTTGCTGGACGAGAGAGATGCACGCACTCTGCGTCGATGTGTGCGCGATGGAGTCGACCAGACGGAGGAACTGCGCAGCTGTTTAACATTGAAGACTTCGCGAAGTTCTTTGACAAGTGAGATGCTAATCAATATGAATCGGTCAGAACTGCCGCCAGGGACGATGGTTGCGGTTTACTCACCCACAGTGTGATGTGCTGCTTGGATTGAACAGGCCAAGCAGCTTGAGCCATGTAGATGGCTATTTTTTGTCGACTGTTTAAGTTTAAGCATCGTTTAACTGGCTTTTGATCGTGCGCAGATCCACTGGAAGAACCCAGGGTGGCCCAGTACTCATTATCAGACGTACTCTAACTTTCCAAAACAATGGGTTTGGCCCGAAACTGATGGACTTGCAAGAGAAAATGACTAATCGAGTCTGTCCCGCAGCCAAACTTTCTCCGTTTTCGATGTAATTAATCAGTTTCTGGCCACACACATTCCACCCTTGGTGACCACGTGGTACAACCCAAAGGGAATGGGTAATTTGGGCAAGCGCTTTTCCCCAGAGTGGCAGGCGCTTTGACCTTGCAGCTGTTGTTTGCACAGCTGAGGACACGATTTGGTCAGATAAAACTTGTGCGTAGCAAAAGCTACCAACTTTTGTGCGGTTTCATATGGCCATATATGGCTATGGCTTGAACATCAGATCAAACAGGTCAACCCCCACAACAGCCTTGGATTCCCGTCCATGACTTCGTCCATTGTTTGAGCCATATAATATAGCCATCAAATAGAAGGAACAGGACATCTATAGACATGGACAAAGGGCGTGCGGAAAGCGTGAGTCTTTTCTGCAGTGTCGAGTGGGGTGAAGAGCAAGTGAGTGCAGTGTGCGGTGTCTGCGGTGTCTCAGTTTCTTCCACATTTTGATGTCCTTGCTAAGCCCTGAGGGTTTTGGTCAGATTGGCTTTAGAGTTGGTATATACTTAATTCTTTAGACTGCTTAGGCTTCAGAGTGTAAGGCCTGAACCTCTTTGGAAATGGGCATTGAACCCACTCACAACTTCGGTTGGTGATTGGTCAACACTCGGTTTGTGGATTCCCCGGAATTCTCAGAGGCATTCGTTGGTTCTTTATTCGACGAAGATGGGGTTCCGACATTTCCACGCTCCGCCGGAAAAACGTTTGCGTTGCTCGGTCAACGATGGCTTGCCCAGGGATTTGGGTGCTTCGCATTCCTTGATGCGACTAGTGAAAGTCGAACAGGGCACTTCATAACTGATATAACTGTGGAAGACGTTGCGGATCTTTTTCGCCCCCCTCCCCAATTGGCAGAGGCAGCCAGTTTCGGTCGTTGTGCGGATCGTTTCACACGAAGCTCGTTTTCGACCCTCGTCGCGTGCTTCGAGCGCTTCGCCAGACAGCCCTTGCTGCCGCTTTTTGGGCGACCGCTGGTCATGTCCCAGCTGCGGCGAAGAGGTGTAGAGAGTTTTCTGTCCCGTTTCGGAGTCGAGGGGGTCGGGTGGTTGGGGGTTCCAGACGCTCCCTGGGCCCTAGGGATCACAGTCGTACCGAACCTCAGGTTCGGTGCGACTGGACCCGACAAATGGCACCCACATCACAGTGTCGAGCACATCACCGTACCTGAGAAGGTACGACTGGATCTATAGGGCTTAGAGGATCATCCAGGTCTTTTGCTTCCGAGGTTGTCCCATGTGTGTTTTCTCCAATGCTTCAACATGTCTTTACGAACCCAAGTAACCTTACGGCAGCTTCCAACTTCACTTGGAAGACGTCACCCCAATACACTCAAGAAACAGGAAACATCCACACTCATATATAAACGGCTTGAGCACTCATGAAACACGAAACACACCAAAAACCTATTTGGAGTTTCCATCATGGAAACTCCAAACTCCCTCCTCCTCCTGTCCCCTTTCTCCGGTTTCTCGCCTCCCCTCCTCGCGGTCAGGTGGCCGACCTGACCAGTGAACGGCTCCTAGGGCGCCTCGCCGAGCGGACGTGCCTGGGACGGTCGCTTTATGGGCGGTCACAGGCGCCTGGCATGGCAAAAGGCAGTGGATTCATATGGGTTTTCCAAGAAAGCGATGCGTTTTTCAAGTTTGTGAACTGTTTTTTGTTGCGTCTACGGTCTACGTGTGAACTGGTGAATTGATGTGCTTTTTGCTTCTAAATCCCATTGTTGAACTGTCCTCTACGCAATCATTGGGGCCTCATAAGGGGAGCCACAAAAACACATTCAGTAGGTGGGGCCTGTTTTCCAACAGTTTCTTTTCTTTGCGAAGCTGTCCAATCTTCAGTCAGGGTGTCTTGGACGGCTCCCTGTCGTGTTCCCCGGGTGCAGTGAAAGAACCTGATCCAAGGTGGCCTCCCGGACAGGCCCGAGAGAAACAAGGTTTCAGGACATCACAGATGGTATGAGGTCCGGTCTTTGAACTTGCAGATCGAAATAGTCAGAGCCACTCAGTTTGGCTCGCAAACCTACCTTGGTTGCAAGGCAGCAAGGCGAAGACTGCTTTGATCGGTTGGAAGGATTTCCTCGCAAAACTTTGAGCTGCAGCCCCGTCGACTGTTTTACACAAACAACACATTAAAACAAAAACATGTGTTTTAGTCTATGTTTGCTGTCGACGTTTTCGGGGTGTTTTTCAACCCTGAACACCCAAGCGAGCGAACCGCTTCGCTGTCCACCTCGTGAATTTGCGGAGAGAACTCTCCCCCCCCCCTTGTGGAGGTGAGTGTGTCGGGGCTGAGGTTCTTCACCCCAAAGATGACCCCTGCCTTGGGCTCGGTGAGTGCGAAAGCTGGAACTTCCGCCTTGAAGATGGCCGGGTCCGGACGGACGTCCGGTGCGTGGTGGGTGACGGTGCGGTGGTGTCAATCGTTGGGAGAAATGGGCAGAACGGTGACACATCGTCTAGTGGTTCTTTTTCAATCCCACCGTGCTTTCTATCTAAACCATAGCTCAGAGGTGTCTAGAGTCGCTTTCAACCAGGTCTGGAGTTTGCTTTTTTTTCTTCTCATTTGGTCACCGAGTGCAGCTCACCGCCCCTGGCCATGTGTGAGCTGTGTTGCCATGAGGTTCAATGAGGGCTGTGTTGCCATGATTCACTCGACCGAGCTTGGAGCGATTTTCGCCGGGAAATGAGGCACTGAATCACCCCACATACGGCCACCACACGTCCGGGTTGGTTCGGAGCCACGAGGTCCCGCTGGGGGCGCTCCTTTGGAAGCGACACCAAAACCGGCACCCAAACCCAAGAAGGGGGGGACCCACATGCGTGTGTAGCATAAATCGAGACCACTAGCCAATGCATAGACTGGTCATGACTGGTCTATGTTCCTTCCTCTGGGGGGGTTCGTTTACAATTCTTGTTTTCCACCTGGGTCGAACTGGGAGGTCTAGCTATTACAAACAAACATAGATCTACATAATACACGCCCTCATGCTCCCTGACCCCCCCCCCGTCGGAGCTCCTGGAACCCGAACCGCCGACCAACGGCGCCGACCAAGAGACGCCAGGTGAAGCGTCTCTTTGTGCGGCAAGCCTTCGAACTGAGCGCTTCTTGCAGCCAGCGTTTGGGACCTCGCCACTGGTCGGCGCCTGGCCGCAGATCTGCGGCGTGAATTCGGGCGCCGCGCAGTCGGGTGAGGCGGGTGAGGGTGGGAAGACGTTCAGCGACTCTGCAGGGTCGCATCGAATCTGCTGCAAGCGTCGAGCTATATGCACATCCCACATCAACGGTTTCTTCCCTCTGGGGCAGACCACCGAACCGTGGCGTTTTTGGATGTTCTTGACATTTTTTTTCATGCCATGCCATGCTGTAGGTTGGGGCACAAAGAGCACCGTTTTCAGCGAGAGTGATGCCGCAGCCCCGCACGACGTGTTTGGCCACGAATGTGTCGACGTCCGTGACGTGGGATGACGTGGGCTTGAGTTTCAGGCTCATGATGAATTTGTTGGTTGACTTTTATTTGGATTTTGTATTCACGTCCACCCTATTACATCTATTACATAGGTGAACATTCGAGTCGCTGGACTTTGCGACTCCTTCGCGCCGCCCTCCGCCTTCCTGGATGGGAAGTGTGCCGAACTCCTTCGGTGACCGCAGCACTCCATTGCCGCTGTTGCGATCGCATCGAAAACGGGTTCGCCCAGGTGCAATGGGCCCGTTTGTTCTTGGTGGATCTGGCCATCTCTCGGCTAAACTACGGCGTGGGCCGTTTTCCAGCCTTGGGGATACTGCTCCTGGACGCGCTCCAGGACACGCGCTCTTCGACGTGCAGATTTAAACATCCCCAAACATCCCCAAAACCCTGTGGTGGTCTTGACCAACCCCCAGTTTTCTATCGGCTGAGCTCCTGCATGGGTAGTTGATAAGCCAAACCTTTCTCCAATCCCCGGGGCATCCCATAGCCCATGGCATGGCCCACGGCCGGTGGGGCAAGGTAGGTGTCCATGGCATGATGCATCATGGCCCATGAAATTCGCAATCTTCCAGGCAATTCCACAGCTGGTTTGTAGGAAGGTTTTAAGAGCACCTCAAACATCTCAAACAATGATGGGCTCCTTCATTCAAAACCCATGCCGCCAGGAGCTGTGGAGCTGGTTGACCACATTAGATTCCTGGTTTTCAGGTGATTTTGTATCCCCGAAAACTAGGGGACGTTTTCTTGTGCCATTTCTTTCCATCATACTTTTTGGTTGCGTGGCTTTGCGTAGAATTGAACATGAAAACCTTTTTTTTGGTGTTTTGAGAGCAACTCCTAAGGACTTGTCCCATGACCCCAGCTGTTTCCTCTTGACCCGGACCTTAGAGGCACAACACCTGCTAGGCACGGACCGCGGACCGCGGACCGCGGACGGGACGAAACAATGCGTCGTGGTTTGGCCGAATCGGAGGTCATCGACCGGGTGGTTGAGTGGGAACGGACGCAGGGAAGCATGGTGGAGAAAGGGATATCACCGATTTTTGTTTGGAGTGTGGTATGTACAGTAAATAAATGAATATGGGTCAATATGGGTGTGTATGTACAAATAGGGAGACCTCCCAGTTTGACTCCCTGGAAGAAGGGAAATAGATCAAAGACCCTATTGGTTGTGGGTCTCCCCACTATAAAAAAAATATACGATATAACATTTCCCAGTGATGTTTTGTCACCCATGTTTTGTCAAGGTTGACCGTGGTGTGTTTTGTCACCCATGTTCGCTCTTGCGAGGCAATGACCCAGATCCTTTGGTCCAGCAGAAGCTCAGAACGTCCCTTGGTCCGTGTGGTGAAAGAGTTGAAGCAGTCTTGTTGCAAAACCAGCAGTCTCCAGCTTTTGGACGCCAGAGGTTTGCCCAACGACGCTTGGCATCGAAATATCATATGCAAAAGTCATTCGGAAGAGTTCGTAGTTGGTGGGTTGTGACTCATGTATAGGAAAATTGGTCTTCATGTCAAGACACTTACAGTAGTGTGAAGGACCCATATACTCATACATTCACAGGTATAAGGCTTGCTTAATTAATCTATTCTTCTGCATCTTCTCGCCTGCTGAAACAGGCCGCACCACGCAGCCATTTTCTCCAGAGCCTGAGAAAAGGGGAAAGCCATTGCGGCAACGACCTGTTGCTACTTGGCAGAAGAAATGTATTGACACCTTTTCCGGTTTGTATATATAAATATATAAGAATATAATATATATATAGTTGTCATAAGCAGAACACAAAGGTGTCAAGGATGTACTTTCCTTTTCAAAGGATTCTTCAGAAGGTACCTAATTAGACTCTACTAGACACAAGCGGACCGGCTGGACCGGGTGGAGCGGGTTGGGGTCTGAGACGGTCACGTCTACCCCAGCGGCCCTAGCGGCTCTAGGCCATCCTAGCCCTTATCGTCATCCATTGTTCGTGGGCAAAGTATGGCAAAGTTCAGGCCTCTATTTTAAAAATTATCTTTTAGTCATGAATCATGAACAAAACTGTACTTAGTGGCTGCCACTGCTGGTGTAGCCGCACATTTAGCCTCCTCCGTGTCAGACAACATTATTTTCCTCCTGACACGCGGATGTAGAACCACGACATACTGTTCCTTAGAGTAAACCCCCCATATACCATATGCCATATACCTTGGTATACCTTGGTCACCAACATAGTGGGGATTTACACAAAGAATATTGGAGTGTGCACCCCTAGAAGATCCTAGAAGCCAAGCGACCTGATTGCCATTTGTTGTCTCTTTAAAACCCAATGGATCATCAAAGCCCGATGATTTTCCTGGAGCCCTCAGAGTCTCAACGCCGCGACGAGCCAGGTTTTCCAATCACAGCTGGCACGGACCATGCGCCCCCCAAGCTGCAATGAGAACACCGATCACTTCGCTTCATCCACGGTGGAAACGGTCCGGTCCGCGGAAACGGGTCCGGACTGCATGGGGTGGGTCGAAAGGATGAGGTGTGGGGAGAATGCCTGGTGAGAATGGATGAGGTTCGACGCGATGTTCCATGATTTCTTTTGCAGAAGAAACACATCGAAAAACCGTAGGAAAACGCAGCCTTTTGCCCGAATCATGGGACCTTCAGGGACAATGACATGGCGAGTTTCCGATGACCATTGTTATCTAGAAACAGCTGGTGAACTCCACTTCCATCTGAAAATGACTCGAAGAGTATCTGTTAAACAGCTGGTGAACTCCATATCCATTGATTTTCTTCCATCTTCTGTTATTCTGCTCTGCCTAAGAACTGTCGGGTCAATGGCCTGAGCGGGGTCGGGAAATCACAACGTCGACGCCTGGCGGAGTTGGGAAAATCTGAAGTGGTGGCCTCCCAAACCTTCCTGTAGCCATCTGTAGCCTATATGCCTTAAAATAGGCCACCCAAACCCGAAGTTACTTGCAAGGACACTGACCAAGTGCAAGTCGCTTGGTCACTGTGGCACCACTGGTCCGCCATTGATGAATCACCAGATGAGAAGGAGTGACCCAACGGCTTCCGCTCTGTCAATGGAAGGAGTAGTTCTGAGTGAATTTTTCTATACGACGTTTTCGGACATCAAGTCGATAGCATATGCAGCATACATGGTACCATGGTGGTTCAAGCTCGCTTCGGGGGATCTAGGAAAACGTGTCAGAGACATTTCATCACTTGGAAAACGTGTCCCCTATCTATGAACCTGTGCATTGCTACTAGGAACAATACATAAAAACAATACGTAAAAATAAGCCAATTTTTCTTCATGGCCGGTCTGCATGGTCTGCAGGTTTCTTGTTGAGCTCCGTGTTGGGCACCTTTGGCCTGGTGGCTGGCATTCGCAAAGAACTGCTTGGTGTGGAGGAACAGAAGGCCTAGCAGTTCGGGCTGGGGGTAAGATGGGGTGAGGTTTGTGATTTACTCTCAACGTCAAGACGGGCAAAGTAAGTTGACAAACATGGCAAACAAGTATGCTCCTGTAGCCTATGTACCAGAGGCACTCTAAGACTCTAAGATCTGGGTGTGGCACCGTTTTTAAGATCTAGGCCTTCACATTGAAATCGCGCAGGCTTGCCAGATTTGTGTCGCTTTGGAATTGGTAGAGTGTCCACAGCCAGCACCTTTCTACATGTGAACTCGGACGACAGTTGAGCCCGGCTTCCCGTTCACATGTATATATATATATATATGTAAGTTATGTATATAAGGATGTACACCTTTTGAGATTCAGAAAGATCTATATACACACCCTAGCCTGCCTTCCACAGAGCATGGTGAGAAGTCTGTCTTGCTTGGACACCTTTCTTTTCATGTGCAAGGAAAAACAATTAAAACATTATATGTTTTTCTTTTTGTGTTTTGAAACTTGTTTTGATCCTTTCTTTATTGTCTCTCCACCTGTCTCAGGCGGTCGAGGGCGGCCTCTTCAGCACCTGCTGCGTGATGGACGGATACAACCACCCGATGTGGGAGGTGACTTGACGATGATCTCCTGGGCCAAGCACTTTTCGTTGGCCCAACATGGATTTAATTGAACAATATATAAGATATAATATATACACATATATAATATAACATATGAAATATATATTATCTAATATTATATACAATATATAATATACATATATATATATATAAGACTATATATTATATATAACTTTTACGTCACTGTGGTAGTCATGATTCACCCCTTCTAAGTAGGTGAAATGATGTTAGATGAATCCTTTTGGACTTCCGGGGTATTGAGGGATTGACGTCGATGGCCCACTTTTTGCCGAACCCGAACTCGCACGGAGTTGAACGATTTCAAGCCTTCCCTATGGGATCATGCTGTTTGTGTTGAGAAAGAGATGGGCTACGCAGCAAGCAAGGAGATTGGCAAGCTTATCCCCCTACTCGGGGCCCAGTCCAAAAACCATGGTGGCATATCCTTTGGTTGGGGCCCTAAACCTTATATTCACGATCCTTGAAATCCGCCGTTTCGTAGAGGTGTTTTCTCCGCCTTTCGTCTTCTCAGCCTTTCTCCGCCAGGATGAAGCCTTGATGAAGGAGGCGAGCAACGTGATGCTCACCTTGATCGACACGGGTGCGTACTTCTTTGAGCCATGGCAGATCCATGCAATCGGGATCCTGTGAGGATGCTCGAGAGAAACCAGGAACGAAGTCGGGATCCTCTTCAACTCGGGGATGATTCGGGGATGATCAGCTTTGGTTTTTGGAACACGGGGATCCGCTTCAGAATCTGCGCATCGGCACGAAACAGGTCCAGTCTGGGTGCAATCTGGGTCCTGATGTTCGGCCAACATCCCTGGATGTTTTGTCAATTGACGGAAGAGGTGAGATGCCTGGCCTGACCAGGATGGGTTTCTCAACTTGTTCATTGGGTCGGACCGGCTGCAAAAGGGCGACCTGGGTGTGTATTTTAATAGGGTGACACCTAGCCAATAGGTTTTTGGCCGACATGCAGTTTCATGCAGGAAGTAAGACATGCAGTGATCACCCCCAGCATAGCGTGAGGTGAGCAACATGTATCATGTAGGGCTATGAAAGCCCAATCGTTTCCAACTTCCACGATGACACGAAATGGAATCGAATTTGAGGATCGATCCCGACCACTTCATAGAACTGCAGAAAAATCCTGAGCCGAGAGCTCAAATCTGCTTGAACAAGGTCAGCACGAATCGATTCGTCACTCATGACATAAGCTGCACGTCGATTCCTGGTGTTCTTTTTCAAGGTCCTGTCGTATACTGGAGTCCACTACAAAAAGCATCAAAAAGTAAAGGATATATGATATTTACACCTCCAACAAACTTGTCTCACCCTCACATTGCAACCAAGGAATATCCCGGAACCACCCCAGAATGATCCGTGAAAATCTCTCACCAAAAAGAAAGTCAGTGACCACGTTCAAGGTCGCATGTGTCAGCGGTAGATACCCATCACCCACACGCTGTGTGTGCCGCAACCTTGGAGACACGTAAGGCATTGGGAGGCCTTTGCAAAACGTGACACCATATGGGATTCCACAAGTCCCAGTGCAGGGTTCAAAGCCCTGTGCAAGATGCCGTGCCATGAGCATGGATTCGAGAATTGAAACCACAGCAGCACAATCCAAGTGCAAATGAGCAGACCAAACCTTCTGCAAAGCAAGGAATAAGGCATAAACGTCGCCTCTGTAGGAACTGTGATCAGCCCCTGGAACCAGCTGTGAGTCCAGTGCAATGCCTTCCTCACCAGAGATCTGTAAGGCTTCACTTGCAGAGATTGTGAACTCAGCCACATCTTGCAAAACGGCACTCCCGTCAGTAAACACATCAGCCATGACACTTGGCACAGGTAAATGAAACGGCAGCCATTCCTTCCGTAGGGAAGACTTGATGTTTCACCCCTGCCACTGGGCCTCGACCAAGGCGAAATTACGAAGAGCCAAAGAAATATCCTTAAGAGGAATTGGAACAACGAATCGGATTTATATACTGTAAGCCTTATACAGAGGGTTCAGAGTAGATTGCACAAACCCGAAGATGTCTTTTATGTGGGGGTCCTTACAAACCACCTTTTGCCACTTGTGCCATCTACTCTGAAGTCACTGTATAGATCCTGCAAATTCGGACACTGGAAGATCCGATGTTCCTTAAAGCCTTAGTGTCAACTTGTCCACACAGGGGGCATGCATCACTATCAAAGGTCCTGCAATACTTGGGAGCTGATCTAAATCCCCGTGTAAAGAGTTTTACTGTATTTAAAACACAGCCTTTCAGATGTTGTTAAAACCATCCGCGAAAGATTCGTGATGAGGTTCGCGACAGTATATGTTTTTTCCGCGAAAGATTTATCGAAGGTCATCGCTTTCATATGTTTTCCTTTCTACCGACCGACAAAGAATAGAAATACACGGCAATCCTGCGGAAGAGCCGGTGGGCGGAAGTGTCCCCGCATGTCCCCATTGTCACAGACTAACGAACTGAAACCTCACATTTCCGATTCCTGTCCCCACTGTCACAGACTAGCAGCCTGAGTGGGCACAGCCCCGACAGTGAGGCAACGACCTGCAGCTGCTCTGACGGGCTGTGCAGATGGTTGCAAATGTTACGCCTGCCCGGGGAAGTCGCCAGTGAAAGATCCGCGAAAGTTTCGCGAATGTGCAGCAAAAGTCCCACTTCCCAGCTTGAGTCCCCCCAGGCATTCCACAAGCTGCATCACCCTGTGATGGTAGCTGGCACGAGGATTGGGCTGAGTTGTGCCGTGTTCCATTTGGCATGCTGCAAGATGTCTGTCCCTATTTTGTGATACTATGAATGAATAGTTCCGGCTCATGTTAGCTGGACGTGGTTGTAGGACCATGCTTCGCGATGAGGCCGCGAAAGATCCGCGAAAGATACTGTTTTTTTTCCACGAAGAATGGCCAATCCAGGATGAAAGGATATTGATCAACCACCACTTGCTCGGGGCACTTCTAGTGACATTTTCCCGCAAGCTAAAGCAATTACTGTCCCTTGAGCCCTGGCATTCAAGTTCTTGATGCAGTTCTGAACAACACCCACATCAAAAGCTTTAACTCACGCCCTTTACGATGCGAAATCCTCTCAGAAACTTCACAAGACCATGCTGCATGCAGCAACATTCTGATGTGCTTGACCGAGTCCCGCAGCCAATTGAAAATCAGTCCTCTATTGTGTACAACATTGCCATTCTCGCCCCATGCTCATCCCACTTCTGCGAAAGCACATTTGAAAATGGCAGCAGGTCCAACTTTTCTGGTATGTGTGTGACATGCAATTTACGGCAACAGGCCGCAACATCATATGGGTGATGCCTGAAATATGTTCTCCAGAACTTGACTTTGCACATGGGGTCGCTAAGCTGAGGATCAGTGACCTTGCCACATATACAAGCAGCAAACCATGGACTCGATCCCGATCTGGCACGACCAAGGCACTGAATCATCGAGCTCGACTTCCACTCAGCATCAGTGCGGTCAACTAAGGCAGAACCATAAGCAACAATTCCATGCCCCAACGATTTGGTCATTGATTTGAAGGCCTTGGGAATGGTGTTTTTGTTACGGTTCAAAACCCTCAAGGCCTTTCTCAACCGAACTTTGCTCTTGGTTTTGACCTTCGCGCACCCACAGGAAACATCACAACCCATGTCAGTGACCCGGTGATTCACCTGCAACACCTGACCACGAATCTTGACCGCTCGAATCGATTTTCGACCATGGTATGTGTTAGCCCAAACCCAACTCTTTCCGCTGATTTCCATGGACAAAAAATTCGTAAAGAACTCCAATCGTCGCGTTGCAGCAGTTAAAACTTGTTCCGTGTCACAAACAAAACCTCAATTGTCGGCAAATAAATTTGGTTCCACGGTAGGGTGATGAAAGCTCAAGTACTGTAACTCGAGGCCCAAATGCTGAGCATCAACATGGCAGCAACACTGAAGGCACATCCTTCCGGGAAACCACAAGTGGAGGGAATGGTTCCTCCCATCTGATGTGCAATCTCAATCTCGGTAAAACGCTGCAAGGAGTCCAGCATCTCCTCCAAAGCTCTCAAGCACTGAACAGGAACACCCATCCAAAGAAAGGCAGTCAAAAGAGGAATACGTGAAATCCTGTTGAAGCACTTGACCAGATCAACAACCAATCCAAATATTTCCCGAGTTTCCAGCGGAGCATCTTCAACCATGCACCAAGTCCTGGCGATGACCATGTCATCACTGAGACCAGCCGATGCTCCAGCAGTTCCAACATCCAAGACACAGCAACGAAATGTTATACCACCTCGGCTGAACGAATCTTGGCCCAACATCTGTACAGCCTGTTTAACTTGTCATTAGGCCGGCAATCCATAGGTGAAGTCGACGGTTTGTTCACCCTTAGACAGCATGACTGCTCGAAAAGTTGTGTGAAACAATTGAAAGAGCCACTGCTTCAGGGAAGGCGGCAACATCTTTAACTCATACGGAGGAAAGGAGTCCGCCCCTCGAGCACTCTTCTTGGGAATTTGCTTCAACATGGTGTCCCACCTTTCGATCGTGAACAACGTAGCAGGGAAAGCGTCCAAAGCTGGGAGAGTCTCCAAAGAATGCATGGCACTAGGCCAATGATGGACGAGTATCATCAGGTACCAGCACCAAAGGTTGTGCAGCCTTACGCACAACTGGAGAAGTGAGTTCCGACACATTGCCAGTCACAGGAGTCACGGAAACCTGTTGCTCATGAAACAAAGCAGGAAGATTAATGTTCTTTTATGTTCTTTTGGGAAACATCATCGCTACACACACAAGCCCAGTGACACCTCCTTCTTCCAGCGTTGGCGAGGAATGGGCACAGATTGTTGAGTAGCAATGAATTCCGCAGGAGTAACAGATAAATCTTTTAACCGTATTGAAAGCTTAACTACCACCTGCCAAAATTCCAGCAAGCATCTTAGCTTTCCGGCTCTGATACTGGGCCGCATGAAACTCCTTTAAAGGTGTTTTGAGAGCTTCCTGCAAAGCAAGCTTCAACTCATTAGCACAAGAAACATTCGGCAAGATAATGGGAACGATTATGTGCAAATGGTCAAAAGCCCACCACTGAAAACCACCAGGAAAACCCTTCGCATTGCAAATGCCCTCTACAGGTCCTCCAAAACCAACTGATTCCTTGCGAACTCATTCCGCAACTTAGCTGTATATTGTGGTTGAAAAGCCTCATTCCGCCTTCGAATCTGTTTGACCCAACGTCGGATTTGCTTGCGTTGTGAGACGCCTGGATCGAACATGAACCCTGAAGACGGCAACATGAACCCTGGGAGGAGACGCTCTTTTTGGTAACCGGGCGATCTGCATGGAAATGAAGGCGGCAGGGCTGGGCTGGGCATTTCGCCGACCCCCCGAGGCCGGAGCACTCTTGGAAAAGGTTTTACCTGATACCGCCGTAGACTTGCCGTCACAGCATCTTCAAAAGTATGTCCGAATCTCAGAAGATATTGATCAGCAGCCTTCTCCAACAAAGCAGGATCAAACGACATATATAATATGGGAGTTATCCAAAAGGTCCTTGTAAGGTCCTTCCAAAAGGTCTTTGTAGGTACATATCATATTGGACAACCACCATATATACCAACAGAGGTTAAATGACCCTATAGACTATCCCATAGGTACCCCAGTAGGGTCCTAGTTCAGGTCACTTAACCTCTGTTGGTATATATATATATACACGGTGTTGGTCGATCGACGAAGACCATTTTCCGCAAATCCCCGGTCTCAGCGCCGTGGACCGGGCTTGACCGGTCGAAAAGGTGTCGCTTTGTTTGCACCGGTGGTGTCAATGAAACAAACATGGTTTGCACCGTTTGGCAAGAAGTCAAGTTGGCCGCCCAGTTATGGGATGGGATAAATGGATCTTCTAGTTATCCACCCTTAGCAGTCATTTCAGGAATCCAACCAGACAACCGCTAAGCAAACCACATCCATGGCGGAAAATCATCAATCTCCATGTTGAAATCACCCATGATCATCGCAGGGCCTTTGACGGTGGAAGCCTTCATGATGGCCTCATCGAAAATCACACGTTGAAGATTGCACCAGGGTTGGTGTAGGTATTATGAACCGGGCCATAGATACAAGCACAGTATGCGGCCACCTCACAAGACAATTGTACCATGGCATCCACGAACCGAGCCGTGGCTTGCACTGCACCTCTTCATTGATTTGAAAAGAAGCAAATTCTTGAACTGGCAATCTAGACAGAATGGCAACACCGGAAGCGATGCCCCTGCGTGAACCAGGGACATTTGCAAGAGGGGAAACACTAGGGCTCCACACGCTCAGAACCCCATCTTTGCGAAACTTGTTGCGAAATGTTGCGAACAAACGGCAGGGCCCGCTCAGTGTGAGAGGTCACGCTAGCATCCCAAACACCAATAGGCCAGTGGCAAATGTCACTTTCCAGCCGCATGATTTGAGCAGGGTTGAAAGTTAGAAAAGAGAACTCATCAACCACCATGTCCTTAGTGATAGGACCAGGAGCCAAAGCTTCACCTATTCGTCGAAAAGGAACAGCAAAGTCATACTTAGAGATGCTGCCACACCCCTTCCAAAGAAACGTCCCAAAAACTCGATGAATTCGTCGTCGACCGAATTCTGAATTCAGCTGCAAAGCCATTTCGAACACAAATGCATGGTCCTCGCTGCCAGAGAGGATATTGCTCACCACACTATCACCAAGGCTCACAGGCGAAGAACCGCTCGGAAGTATGAACTGTCCAGCAAAGGGACTTCCAGCATGAATGTCAATCTGTGCACACCAGCCACTGCGACACCAGTGCATATACGTTGTCAAAAAGGGTCTGCCTTTCTTCCAGACGTTCACATGTCCAGCATAAACCAGCCAAGAACGATAGGAACAATACTGGCACCAAATTATTTTTAAGCTTCCCGTATCTTCTGTTTGAACGGTCAAAAGAAGTCTTCTGCAAGTCAATGCACGAAAACAAATTATAGCTGACACATCCAATCTGCGCGACCTGTTGAAAAGGCAAGTGTACCGTGAGAATCCACCACCACGTGACCATGAGACGAACACCACAAGGCCAAGATGCACGATGGCCTCATGGAAATGATCTGACTGACATGAACCACCATTGAAACCAAGGTGTGCTGTTTTTCGGCCGCCACTGAGAGAGCGGAGTCAACTCCTTAGCCGTCCCGAGTGGATGAAAACCACATCCAGAATCCAGAGCATCGACAACGAAAACAATCAGCACATCGACCAAGACGGGCCCACAAGCAGCACGGCCCTCTCCGGGCTGGCTGCCTCGCCCTACTTCGGTCATGAATCTGGGTGTGTCCACCAAGCGTCCACCGAGCGAAGGCACAAAGGGAGAGTGCTGAAACTGCTGCTGAAACGGATGTTTCTTCTCACACATACTTTGCATACTGGTCATCATGGTGTTCTAATTGGCCTCGATACGTCCAATCCTGGAAGCGCAAAGCTGGCTGTCACTCTTCAACTGGTCCATTTGCTTGGACAATCCGTCCTGTCCTGTGTCGAGTCCTGCCTAGCCTGAAACCAACTGTTCTATTGACGTGGCCAAATCGCGAATCTTTCTGTCAGCCTCATGCAGCCTTTGATCAACCAAGCTCTGTACCTGAGCAGAGATTTCGGCTTGAACCTCGGCATAACAACTGACCGATTGCACTTTGACCTCAGAACCCTTGACTTCAAGATGTGTGGCCACATTGACCTGCTTGGCCACCGCAACCACAGCTTAACTGTCCTCTTTCCTTTTTGAACTTCCAAGTGCAAAGACACTGATTGATGAACACATTCGCACCAGGTGGCATGTCCTTGAAGGCTAACACCCATGCACCACTGCTAAGTTGCCTTGATCAACTCATCTTTCTTTGGAGTCCGTCGAGGAGAAAGGCACTTTTCTTCCTTCAATGACTGACAGATCAACGTAACTGGAGTCCGGCACTAATGCAGCCCTCAGCTCTGAAGCATCTTCCCTTCGATACCGCACTCCGCGGTCCCAACCTAGCTATTGGAATAGTGCCTTGGTGTGAGGCTTGGCCAGCTGCAAAGCTTCACAGCCACTGTGGAAGATGGGAGTGCTATCGCCCTAAAACGCTGGTTAAGTTTCTTGTCAACACCTTTGACCTAAAGGAAGATGCCACCAGTACCTGATTGGGTCAAAACATCAGGCAAAATGCAATCTGGGATGCGGAAAAAGCCGTGCCATTCCGTGGCTTTGAATGGGGATCCTGTTTGTGACTCAGACATTTGATCGCCCAGATAGCCAGAGTGGCAGTAGGAAGAGTGGGAATGTTGGTTCCTTGGTGCAAAGGGATCGCGGCATCGTCCCACTTGGTGACCAAGGCACGTTCACTTGTGAACTTAATGACAGATGCTGACACAGCATTGACTTCCATCTTTGGCACCTCAACCACACATGTGATGTTCTTATCCCCACAGTGAACCAAGGCAGCCTTCAGCACGATCGGTTTGGAATCCTTAGTGTGAGCTGGAATGGTGACAATGTCCTCCGGACCAAACCCAGAAAGATCAGCATCATCAACCACAAGGATGGCCAATGCATTGGCAGAAAAGGATTTCACACCCACATATGTCACATATGGTATAATGTTTCAGACCCACATCATTTCCTATCCACTTTTGTCCCTGTCGAACAAAGATACCTCAAGCTGTGTTGCTTTCTGATATCCATTTGAAAGTAGGACACGTGCTCCCACGATCTCACGAATGGGGAGTATGATCACCCGTGCTCCCACTCTCACTCTTGAATCCCGTATGCCTGACTTCGGAAGGAAGAAGGTGGTTTCGAAAGACCGCTTTCTGTTCCTCAACCCACGCTGGACCAATCGAAAAGTAGCCAGCTTTGGCAGCTAGCTGGCACAGGGCGTCCCACAGTGCGTTGTCATCAAGATTCTTGAAGCGCACCAAAGGACACTTGGCACTACTGTAAAGCCACTGATTCGAGAGTCAACCACATCAATTTACACACCCTTTTTGAGCAAAAGGGTCTTGATTTTCTCCCGAATATCACTCTTGGCACCACCCTTCAAAGGAACACCGAAAGGCGAGAAATTCATTCTTCCCAACACTTTGAACCATTCTTCTGCAATCATCAACCAAATCGGATCCAGCCAAGATCAGGCACGGAATCTCACACATTGACATGCCTGAAAATGCAAACAGCAGCACGGGTCAGAGTCAGAGTCCACCTGTCTGGGAACGAACAATACCGTAGGCTTGGCATGAAAGGGGCTGCGAATCGGGAATGCCCTCACTTCGTTCAACTCCACTGAAGACCTCAGCAACTCCCCAGTGCAAATCAAGTTCTTTGGTGCACAGGTGACGTCTTGGAAACCGTGAAGGAGAACTGAAAGTGACCATTCTGCCAATCCGTGTGCTCCACCAACGGCACGCAATGATCAAAGGGGTACCGATCATGAAGATACCCTTGGAAGTGTTCATCCCTGATCTACGGAAACAATGATCTATGACCACATCTTGCAAATCAGCATTGCCCTCAACACAACACAACAGGACTTTGTTTTTTCAAAAAGGGTCAATGCTGGGCGAACCTTGAGATAGAGGTTCTTCCGGAAGTGCTTCAAAGGCTGTGCAACCTGCGTAGTTTGATCAAAACACACACACACAAGACGGCATTTCCGATTTGAAGACCAGTTCAACGCTTGTGGAACCACACTCAACCAGGAAGTCGTTAAACCTAGTTGGCAATCCGTCAACGGTCAATTCCAAAGTAATCATGAATACACTTGAGTCCATTAGGCAACCTGAGACCAGGGATCCCACCGTCCAGGTGACAGCAAACCGATGATCCCACTTTTCAGTCCCTGAAATGGACATGCACCGCAGAACCTGAAGGTTACTGGATGACACGATGCGGCATCCACAATATCTGACCGCGTTCGTGGTTCCAAAACCGGATGAAATGCTCTTCCCGAGGCATGAGGCATAGTGTTCATCAAAGATTGATGAAGACCTCCAGCCAGTTAGCCTGGAGCTAATTCATGGCCCAGCAACGATTCTCATGGACAAATGTCACCAAACCTCCCCTGGAAAATGTGGCCGGAGAGACCAATCCAACTTGCTCAATGGATCGAAAGGCAGGGAGACCCCACCCTGAGGGTCCAGGACCATCCGTTGCTCGGATGTCCTGCCAGGCCCCAGGCAACGACCATTCTCAGGTTTCGTACTTTCACTCACCTCCGTTCGACCGTCCTCAGGATGGTCCTGGACTCGGCCAAATGGATGATTCATATCACAAGGTCCTCAGGCGAAAGAACATGCACTGATTCCTGTGACACTGTGACTGAACACCACCTGAAAGAGGGATGCCAACTTGTCGGACAAGGTGCCAGCCAAACCGATTTCGTGAATCTGAATCAATGGGTCCATCAAAGTACTCCCTCAATGCACAGTGAGGCTGGTTGCAACCTGAGTTTTAGCGAGAAAAGAGGCTCCAATCTCACCTAAATCCAGGCCTGCAGGCACCTTGAGATAGACCATGGCGACCGAATCCAGGCCGATCTCGGTGTGATGTTGCCAGCTTCAGGATGCGAACACATCGGTGGTCTGCTTCCTGCATCGGTGAATCGGTAAGATCCGAGGAACTGTGCGACGATATGGTGCCTTAGTGTCCCAAGCTACGTTGAAGGACCTGGTTTTGCCTTGAAGCATCAGCTCAACAGTGTCACTGGCGGTCAAGACTGTGCCTTCTCTTTCACAAGTCCATTTTTGCGAGGCACACATCAGGAAATAATGGAGACACAACTCCAAAGCAATTGTCACTACGGGAACCAGTGATAGTGCAAATCACCTTGTGATTGGGATGTCTTGCAGTGATGCGAACATGACTATTGTCCGTAGTTCTCAGTCCAACGTCACGATCACCACACCTGCCGATCGGTCTCACATTGTAGGCAACCTGCATGACAAATCGGCCCTCGGTGGCTCCCCGAAAATTCTCCAGGGGAAAGACAGTCAGACCCTTCTGAAGCAAGACAGATTCCCCTGGCGCCCTGATCAAACTGGCCAAAAAGCATCTCAGAGTGGAACGTCAACCGAAACATCCCATTGTTGAGCTGGCTTGGAGCAAAATCACCTGATGTGCACGATGACAGGATTGAACACCAGCTCGCGGCACAGCACCACCGTGTCCCAGAAAACGGTGCTTCCCCGAACCTGAAAGCAAATCACTCTCGGCTGCAATGGCATTTCGAACCAAGGTCTGAACAGCATCCTTAGTGGGTCCATGAACACATGCAACCCACCCATTATTGCAGTGCTTCACAATGACAATGCCACCTTCACACTCAGCCTCAGCAATCTGCAAGTTGGTCGAAATGGAAAAGGGACGCAGGAAATCCGCCCCCTCTTGCAATCCACTCAACCTTACCGATTCTACTGGTTCGTAAGGAACTGTGGGCGAAACCTCCAACCCTTGTACAACTAAAGCGGGCCCTTTTGGAGAAGGAGAAGCTCTTGTTTGCGCGGCTTCCATTCGCACCGAAAGAACCATCACAAAGCACCGGTGGTGGGAGACGCCCGACCGCATGAGCTGACCACGTTGCTGACAGAGGTGGACATCGCCAGCCAAGCACCAGCGGATGATGACGAGCCAAACACCTTGCAGAGGACGTGCCCAATGGCAGCCATTGCCTGCCATCAATGCGACCTCATTAGACAGAGGTAGACGTGCCTGCAGCCAAGATCTCCAATGGGGAATAGTACCGAATCATCTGATCAGGGCAGACTCAAGAAGTCTGAAAGGCCTTTCTCCCGCAGCACGTCGATCGGTGGCGAGAATATGCGGCCATGAGAAGATGCGGCCATCAGCCCGCACAAAGGCATGTGAAAGGACCTGATCCTAGACTGAAGGACTTCATTTTCTGACATGCGCATGCGATCTTGTTGCACTGTGGGCAGCAACTTTGCCTTCGAGAGCAGCCTCAGTGCTTCTGGGTCAGGAACAAGGGCCAAACGTTCAGCCTCAGTCATGTGAACATGAATGGCGTTGGCCTCAGCCACACTAGGCCCTCCATAAGAGCGGCAGAGTCCACAGTTGGGACGTCTTGCTCCATCAACAGCTGAGCTTGAAATGGAAACCTTAGCACTGATGAAATTGCCAATCCACCGTTTTTGACTGAGGGGACATACGAGTTTGGTATCAAAGACACCTTCCAATCTCAGTTCCAGTTCCAGTTCCAGGTTTAAGCTCTTGGCCTTGGACGCGATCTCTTCGAAGTCCCTGGCACTTTCTCTACGGACAAGCACTGCATGCCACACCTACTGGCCAAAGTGATCATGTCAAGGAAAACACGACCATCATCACAGCCCAGGCCCTTTCTCCCTGCCGCCCCCACTCCATAAAGGACCTCTGGGAAAAACCTCACCTTTAAGGAAAGGGCCTGCTCAAGGAACTCACTTGTCGTGACAACAGGAAATCGGAATTTCTTCTGAAGGATCTTGATGACATCGATATCACAATCCAGGAAAGAGGAAGTAAAGCTCAGTTCACAAAGAAGCTTCCGTCCATGCCCCTACTCGCGCAAGCTCAGACCTCACTCCACTTGGGTGCCAACTCCCAGCATCGAAAGCAAGGCTGTGAGCCCGACCAAGTGACCTGAAAGGATTCCACCGTCATCTTCTTTCACGTGCAAGCCATGTGGCACTACACTCCAATCGAGCAGTCACCGAATCTGGAACCAGGCGCCACTGAAGCCACTCACAACCTTAATGAAGACTCTCTACGAATCCACAGGCCCGAATGCCCTGCAGCGCCACCAGCTGGGAGGTGCACGCTTTAAACCAAAGTGGAGGGGCACGCCATCTTGGTTCGATTTCGATGTATTTTCCTACCTAACCAAGGGGAGGTCCCATTCTCCGCAGGGCCCGCAATCTGAAGCAGGTGTTGTTCTTGTGACTTGTAGGTTTACAGGTTGATGTGGTATGCCCCACAAGTGGGAGTGGCTGAGAGCAGCTTTCCAACTGACTGATCATGGTCATAACGCATTCACAGAATCCTCATTTGGATTGTATAACCTCTTTCTGTGAAGGGTTGACATAGAATCAAGAACCCACATGACGTCTTGGCATGGAGGTTTTCCTCGTTTTTTCAAGGACCAGAGCGGCACTCGGAAGGGCTGGAATAGAGGTCGCTATTACCAAGACTGTCACTATGCGCTGATGCTTGGCGTGCCGTTCGACGGGTCGGGTGCTCGGGATCTCGGGATCTCCCGACATCGGGTGCTCGTTCGAAGTTCCGGAGCGCAGCAAAACAAGGAAAACAATGGAAAACATGACGTAAGAGGATCCCCAAGCAGAACTCATGCCCCCTAGACCTAGGGAAAGCATGTGGCAATCTTTCGTCGGCCACGAGTCGTAGACCACGAAATGTGGGATCAGGATCGACTGGGAGCAGACCAGAGCCCACTGATGCTCACTACAGCTTGGGGGTGTTCCATTACCTAAAACATCCTAAAACAGTCAGTAAACAATCATCACTAATATTGTAGAGAAAGGCCTTTGCTAACCACCATCATCCACTGTTACAGGGAATAGGATATACTGTACCCAAACTAGAGCTTCCAAATGAACGGTATTTTCAACATGGCCTAGCCTGGCTTCGGAGACGTCTCTATATAATATATATATATATATATGTAAGCGAGCAACCGAGGGGACAATCCACCGTTCAACTTGTTGTAGCAGCCTTTCGACTACTAGACTTTGTCCTTCCCCAACCCTTGCTTCAGCATACTTACGTATTGCCACCGCCACCCTGTTGGGTTGTCGATCGAACGACTGATTTATGCACACGTGTGTGGCCAGTCGAGGTAAACCAGCACCCACCTGCGGGGTAAAACTCTGCAGTGCTGTTCCTTGGGTATAGGGCAAAGTTTTTGTGCCAATGGCCATGTTTGGGCTTCGAGCAACGATGAGCCAAGCGCCTTCTGAACCATCGCCACGGCGCAAGCGATTCCAGATCGGGCGGTCCTCGCCGCGGAGGTCTTGAAGGCGGCGCTCGTGACCCCGCGTCTCACCTGCGGTGTCGAATCGTTCCATTGACCGGTCCTGCAAAGTGTGCTGATGCCGGAACACGCGTGCCCGAGCTGTGGTGAAGTCCAGGCCAAGCTGCTCGTGGAGCAGAGGTTGATCCGAGCTCAGCTTCGGCAAGGACCTCGGTGGGTTTCTTGGCCGTGAGTCTCTGGCGCAACGGCTCGCTGGAGGATCGCCGGGGGCGAGGACGCACGGGGCCTCTCCACGTCGCTGTAACCGCTGTGAGCGGTCGCTGTTTACAGGCACCATGCAATTCAGGTGATGCCGATCTCCTGGGCTGACAAATCACTATTGTGCAGGCTGCGGGTCAGAATGAACTTGGCAGACGGAATTGGCAGATGGTTTCATCGGTGGTGGGGGCTTTCCGTCAAAGGCAGTTTGGTGAATTTTTGCGTTGGATTCATCTCCAAGCAGGCCGAATTTGTTGCAGCTTGGCGGAGCTTTCACATGCTTTCAGGATCTACAATGATCTACACGTGGCGTGGCGCTATCGTCTTTTTGGTGCGAGCCACGGTGTCAGCAAACGGCCAGATCACCACCGTTGATCTGAACCCGCTGAGTTCAGTGGCTCAAAGTGAAGCGCACCAGGACCGTCGCGTCACGGATACTAGTGGCGCTCTCGCCGGGCACGGTGATGAGACTGGTCGCCTTGCGTGGAGGGTCGGGCCCGACCAGTCCGACCATTGCCGACGTACGAGACCGGTAAGTAGGTCAACCGGTCGGTGAAACCCGGTTTCCGGTTGCCCCACAAGCCATGCCGCCAAAGAAACTGTGTGGCTTTTGAAAAGGGCCGCTGAAAACACCAGCCTGGAAAGGCATGTTCAGCCTTTGAAACTTGCCCTCCAACGGTTTCTGTGAACAATTAAAACACGGGGTGCGGTTGAAATGCCAGAGCTGAGCCCTCTCTTTCACACTCAAGCATGAATTTTGTCAGTGAACTCCCAAGTGCGTAAGGAAACTTACTCGCCACTATGGCTGCGACACCCGTGTCCAGCTCACAAAAAAGAAGATTGTCTTGAGCTACAAGTACCTGAAGCGCGCTGAAAAGAGGCTCAACAACTTCTACAAAGAATACCAGCTGCTTGGATTGCTCCGGGAATGTTGAGCATGGTGGCGCTTTTTTGGCAGGTCTTCCGCTAGGCTGGCAGGCTGGTAGATAATGAGCCCCACAGTTTTCTACATCGTTTCAATCACGTTTAACACGAAGACGGGGTAGGGCTGGTGGAGTCTTCCTTACCATCTTACAACCATGGGACAGGGATTTAGCCGCTTGTACTAGTGTCTTGCCATGGATAGACTTCCGCATCAACGCCCTGAGGAGGGTCGTGTCTGGTGAATCAAACATCAGGATCTAGTCAAACCCCCTCTAGAATACAAATCAAAGGGTTTTTCCAAATTTGGAAAGCCTATACATCTGACCAACCAGAAGCGTCTCCCCAAAGCGTATCCCCAAGGTGGACCGCACCCAAAGACCGGTGACCCCCGGGAGGCGTGAACCGTTCCGAGACCTCGGGGAGCGTGAACAACCGAAGGCCTTCACGTTGAGGTGACCTGTGGACAATTCGTGGGAATTCCGTGGGAATCCTTGTGAAAAGGATCACAGACAAGCCTGATTACACGGCAGCAGTGGGCCAAGAGTGAGGTTCAAGAAGACCTCTCGCTGGAATCCTTTTGGGCAGCTCGGCCTGGAATTTTGGACGCTCTGTGAATCCCACCAAACTTCCGATTGGAACCATAGATCCTGCAGCCCTCCCAATCTAGAAGCCGTTGTTTCACTGTGTAGTCTATAGTAGATTCTTCGCGGACAAACGGGTAGGAAAAACCGATTGAAATATAGGGTTCCAGATGGTTCCAGGATCAAGTTCCACTTTTTGGACCCGTTGTTCGCTCTGCTCACAGCACAGACGGTCTGGGCATTCCATGCCTTGAGCCCACAGACAGCGGGAACGCCCATTCCACAGACCGAAATCACCGAGTCGCCCCGCTGCGGTCTCACCAATTTCAGGTCCCGGGCGGTCACAGGGAACCTCCTATGGTTTTGTCTGTCAGAAACCCTTTAACTTAGTGTTGTAAACGCATTGGAAGCAGAAGAAGCTTTGCTTCGGAAGTGTTGTAAACGGGGTTAACTTTGCTTTTGGTCCCAAAGCTTTTGGCAGCAGAAGAACTTTGCTTCGGCCTAGGAACGCCTCTTGCCCCACGGGCATGGTGCCCGCGCAAGAGACAGATCGATGTTCTATAGACATGGAGCGCCTCTTGGGCTAAAGGCATAAGATGACATGAACACATGATGACGCCGGCGGACTGGCGTGGAGAAGACAAGCGCAGCGGTCCCTATTCCAGAGACGAACCATAGGCACATATAGGGACACATGATGTCCTAGATCTTTTCATGTTTGGGGCGCCGGAGCAAGCCCCAGATGGTGGGACTACTTGCACCCGAACGAGTCATCAGCGCCTGCAAGAAAGTGGACAGACAGGCGTACTAAACTAAACGGGTATGTTTGGGACTGACACACAGCCAAAGGCCAAAGTGTGAAACATTCTTGCTATCTTCTACCATGTCTGAGATTGACGTGGCTGACGTGTGCGAAGACTCAGCCAAGAGTTGTGCGCTGGACCATGTGTGTGGGGGGAACAGTCGGTGATGCAAGACACCCAAAAGGAAACTGATCGAGTCCCTCACCACACATCCTTTTCAAGGATCCCATGCTTTTCGCGGGCTTGGACTTAAGTCGCAGGGCAGGGTAATTAGTCTTCCACCGAATCACAGTCTGTCAGCCTCTGTCTGAGGATTGATCTGGGTGGTGCGCACGTGGAAGGAGAAGGCCGGACGGGGCACGGGTGGTCTGACGGGAAACTGTAGTGGCACTGAGCCGGCTTTTTTCACCGGCAATTTGGTCCGATGTGTTCTCAGTCTTGCAGTCTTGCGTTGATAAATATCAGTGATACGTGACAAGAGTATTAAGCAATCTTTCTGACAGCTGTAAAAGAACGATAGGCATCCGTCAAATGGAATGATTTGAAAGCAGTTTGGTGTGATTGTGTTGAATGTGTCGCTGGGCCTTGAAAAAGCGATTGTCCCCTCTAATAGGGCCTCTCTACAAAGCGGATGGCACAACCTTGTCAAATGATGTCCTTGTCGTTAACCGGCGGTATTAGCCGGCGCTTAAAGACTTTAAGCGGAGCTGTATCGGCAGCGGCAGCCAAGTACCCCTATTGCCGCTATAACTACTACTGCTACAACTTCCACTTCCTCCTTTTCGTCTTGCTACTACTGCTACTGCTAGCAGCACTACTACTACTGCTGCTGCTGCTGCTACTACTACTACTACGACTACTACTAGTACTCCTACTCCTATTCCTACTCCTACTGCCACTGCCACTGCCACTGCCACTACCACTACCACTACCACCACCACAACAACAACAACTACTACTACTACTTCTGCTACTGCTACTGCTACCTGCTACCTGCTACCTGCCACCTGCTACCTGCTACCTGCTACCTACTACCTTCGAATTAGCAACTACTGTACTAACTACTAACAACTACTAACTACTTTACTACTACTAACTACTAGCTACTACAAACTATTACTAACTACTAACTACCTACTACCTACTGCCTCCTACCTGCTACCTACTACCTACTACCTACTACTACCCACTCCCACTTACTCCCTACTACTAACCACTACTACTAACCACTACTACTAACCACTATACTATACTACTACTACTACTACTACTACTACTACTACTACTACTACTACTA
>CAXAMN010001658.1:108532-136101 GCA_963970005.1 Durusdinium trenchii
CTACTACTACTACTACTACTACTACTACTACTACTACTACTACTACTTCGACTCCTACTCCTACTCCTACTTCTACTTCTATCATTACTACTACTACTTCTACTTCTACTTAATACTACGACGACGACGACGACTACTACTCCTACGGCTACTACTTCGACTACTACTCCTACGGCTACTACTTCTACTACCTTCACCACCAATTCCTCCTCCTACTTCTACGTCTGACTTGCAGGAGTGGTAGGAGTAGTGGCCGAAAACACATCGCCGTGGCTCAAACCAGCCTGATTGGAGATGCAGGCGAACTGCCCTTGTTGTGAGAGTTCCCTGCACCTATTGGCGTCCTGCTCGCCAGTCTCATGATTTTTGGACTGGCGGAGATAAGCCGGAGATAAGCATCCTGTATGTTTGCATGTTCATATATCAAACAGATGTTGTCACAGTTCAAAAAACCAGACTTCAGGAATGAAGAGAAGTGAAATTCTTCGAGTCTTTCTCTTCATGCTCTATATACAAACGAGCATCAGCTTCTCTTGAAACCAAGGTTTTGAATCAAGCTGATGATTTCTATTCTTGGAGATTGTTGACCCGTACAGAGAAAGGTCACGCAGCCTGTTCAGAACCCCCACGAGATTCTGAAAAATGACCAAATCATCACCGAAAACGACCGGGACCCATCCGCCGGTCCTTCCAAAAGCCATAGTTTCGGTTATCCTTCTGAGGGTCCCTTCAGGGATTGATTTCTGGCAGTTTAGCCCGGCGTTCCAGGTCTCGAAGGATAAGCGCTTGGCGGAGATCAACGTCCATAGCAACAATCCCCTGTTCCAAGGCCGTTCCGCCGTTCCGTTCCCCGTTTTTTGCAGCGCCGGCCGAGCCGGGTCAGTTGCATGATCATATCCTCATGACATGGGGACTGCATACACTACAACCTGCTTCGCCCACGCTTTATGTAATCCTACAAAATCCTTTGCGTATTCCGTCAGTTAAGGGTCTCCTTTTTTGGAACATAGAAGATGCGATGAGTTGGTGGCTAAAGTGAACTGATGTTGCAGCACGTCTTGCTCTGTACAGATGTTGCACCCTCACTTGAGATTGCCCACTCGCTTTTTGCGGGCGGCTGAGACCAATCCCAAAAACCTTAAGGATCGCAAGGCCTAGAACCCATTCTCATCCAGGACGAAACTCTCAAAGACCACTGGGGCGGGGGCCATCGGAGATCGACGAAGACGTTTGGGACGCGCGTCCGAAGATCGAGACCGGCGTTGGGAGCGCGGGTTCGCAGGATCGCGCCTGCGGGCGCGCCAGATTGCATCAGGGTCCTTGCGCCGGCAGTGTGTGCGTATCTCTTGGAATCATAGCGAACCTGTCGGCCTTTTCTTTTGATGGAGAGGACGTATGAGGCTCCATCCAACGAAGCTCCTCATACGCTGCTAGGATATCATCAGGGACGCCTGATGACGTACCTGCCGTGATCACAACTTACTTCCTTTTGGGCCCCTGTGCCACTAGAACAAGTCGCTGGCCATTGCATTGGTTTTGAGCTCTGCAGACATGCGTGCTGTGAGTCTTGTGGGTCGGATGAAACTTTGCTCTCGATGTTCTTTTCGGCTCCGGGCCTCATTGCTTTGGGCCTTCAGACCTCGACATTTCAGCATGCTCAGACCACCTTACATGGTTTACAAAGGAAGCTTTTGTCGCACAGGCTATATTCAGACCGTGCACTTCGTTTACCGAGTGTGCCTGGCTTATAGTGCACCTCCTTCCGCGCCTTCTCTTCCGGCTGGCCTCCTTCCTGTTGATGGGGTCTCCTCCATCGCTCAATCTATCCGGTCCTACACCGAGAACTTCTTCATGTGCACGGTCCCCTGGAACTTACTCTTCTTAGGCCAGCTTAGAGGCATGTTGTTTTTAGCGCCAAACTATTACGCGGCCAGTGGTCGAAAAAATATTACAAGAGAGAAGAACAAATATTAAAATAGAATATCTGAATCTTATTAGTTGTTCTTTGGCATGCAGGGCAGTGTGTCAGTGTGTCCATTAGATAAAACATTTTCCACAAACCAGCATGTTCTCCAAATGGCCCATACAACACCATCATTTAGATACGTTTAAATAGCAAAAGCAGCCAGGCCGCATCCCTCGCTTTACTGCCGGTCCGCATTGACTCCATCAAGCACACTATATACCCTCAGCAAAACTTAGCCAAAGCAGCCAAAAGAGGGAGCAGGTCCACGCACTGCGGCCGAAGCAGCTGCTAGACAGCCGAAGCAGCTGCTAAACAGCCAAAGCTGTTTATTTTAATTGTATCCAGGGGATCCCACGTTGTCATCCTCACCATTTTCCGGCTCACCTTTCTCAGACTCAGCCTCCTCGTGGGCTTCTTCCCCTTCTGCCGCAGTTTCTCCTCTTGGACGTTTCCGCCTTTTGGCTTGGCTTTGGGAGCAGTCTTGGGCTTAGGCTTCGGTTTGCCCTTTGCTTTCGATTTTCCCTTCGGTTTTGGCTCTGCCTTGGGTGTAACAGTGTAGGCCCTGTAGGCTGGGTATCACCTTCGCTGGTTTGCCCTTTGGCCGCAGCTGTGTAGGCAGAAGAGAAAAGTCTGTTCTCAAGGGCTTTGGAGCGTGCATCGCTGTAGGTTACACCGCGCTAGCCGATTTGTTGCCTGAGGCAAACAAAGGCTAGCTTGCCGTCGGCTGGCGACATGTCCACAACACTCTTTATGAAGTAGCCATGCAAAATCTCTGCCAAGAAGGCTTCCGCCATGCTGTGGTGGCAAATACGACGAAGGAGTGAGTGGGAAATTTTCTGTGTAAGGAGAGGACAAACCGTCCTCTCCTTACACAATCCGGGGACGACCCCAAGTCTCCTAAGGAGAGGACGCAGAGAGGACAAAGCCAAAGAACACGTCGACAGCTTGACGGAATTTCTCTTTCGTCCTCTCCTCGTCGCCCTCTTACACAGTTGGGGGACGACCCAAGTTACACACAAAATTTCCCGTAAGCCTTGTGAAAAAATGCGTCATTATCCTTGTTCCCCTCCGCGCCACGAAGGTCTTCAGCAGAGAATCCGAGTGTCCTGGCCGAAGCAGCCGATCCAAAGCAGCCCTAGAATTCCAACTCACCGAGAACCAAATTGTGGTTCACTTGTGCATTCGCAATTTTCTTGCACACGTCGTCAAACCATTGCTCCCGTAACTCGGACTGCAGGTGAAGTCTCCAAACTGCCCAGGAACGTCCTCAAGAAAGCTAATCGCCCGACTGCTACCCAAAACTGTTGCTTGACCATCAGTCAATGGAAGAAGCTGCCCAAGCTGGATCTGTGGCAGACCAGTTTCGACTCGTCTGACACTGTCTGGATACCGTCGCCAGCAAATACTTTTCCACTGCAGCTTTGTGGTGCTTATTGTTGGCATGCCTTTCCAAGGTTCACGACTTGCAGTCCTGCTTGCGTTTTAACCCCATAAGACGCGAAGCTCGAGTTGCAACCGCAAAAAAGCATGCTTTGCAACCTACACCCATGGCAACTTGCGCGCTTGTAGTCATCACCCTGCAGAAGCGTCCTTCGGATCCAAAGGAAACGCCTCTGCCGCTGCAAAAGTAGACGCTCCCATTTCGCTGCTGCCGATTTCAGCAGCATGACTTGAAGCCGAAACAGCCTACAATACAATTACAACCTGAGGCTGAAACAGCCTTTGGAAACGAAGCCGGAACAGCCTTTGGAGTAGAGTAGGATAAGACTTCTACATTTGAGCCAAATAGCATTCAAGACACGACGCAGGCAAAAACGATGAGGATAAATATTTCAATCCACTAAAGTACGATTGTGAGCCCGCCACACTTCTGATCAAGCCAGGCATGTCTTGCCCTTCTTTGATACCTTTTTTCGATTACCACTTCTACATTTTGGACAATCTTGACTCGCCTCATGTCGGACTTGATTAATACCTCCATCTCAAGCGGTGCAAGCAGTCAGCGCGGGTCTCTATTACACACAGGAGCTCCTCACCACCTTTGGGTTGATGCGCCTCTTGACTCGCGGACCGGAGCAGCTTTCTGCTGAACTACGAGGTCAAACCACGTTTCCCGATCCTCGGCTTCCTCACCTCTTCGTCGCCTACCTCCACACCTTCCGAACACCTGGGGCTGGGGGCCTTCTTCACCGAGATCGACGCTTTCTGACGCGGGCGCCTCATCAGTGAGACAGACGCCGCTCTAGATCACAGAGCGCGCCAAATGAAGTTTTCCGAGCGCATTTACGACTAGCTGCCCTTCTTCTCTGGCCACTTGCTCTCAAGTTCGCTGCGTGCCTGGAAGAGCCTATACAGTGTAAAGGTGGGCAGTTCATTTCACTGAGGCCAAGGACCCAAAACAAATTTCGTGGCATCCTTTTGATGGCAAGCGTGGGAAAAATCATTCGCTCGTCCATGAGGACCCATGCATGCTCCTGAAGCGCTACAGATGGCCGGCAAGCCCGGACTGTCAGTCATCTGTATCAGGCATTTTGCAGCCACCACAAAGCGCCAAGTGAACGGTGCGGCAGTCCTTGATTTTTGCGACCACAGTGCTTCGCGAAATCTCGGTAGGAGCAACTGCAAGCGACTAGGATGTCCCTTCCATCGTGCAGCGATTGAGTTTGCCCACCGACAAGTACTGCGCGCAATTTTCCAGGCCGTGCAAGTGGCCACAGACTATTGTTTCTTGGAAAATGTTGATTCCTTCAAAGGATCAATCTACTGCTTTGGTGTGATGACAAGCTCTGCCAAATCCTTCAAAGGATTGAACTGTTGTTTTTCATGGTCAGCTGTCTGCCTTCAAAGGATCAACGCATCCAGTGTTTAAGTGTAATACCTGCCTTTTTACACGCTTGGAGAGAACGAAGTAGTTCAAGTTCCTTTGACTAGCAGATACAAGCACCGGGCACCATGACAGCAGAGATCCATGCGCGAGTCACTTAGAACAAAGCAGCCTTCTGGCGAGGAGCCAAAGCAGTTCTGCAAAATGAGAAATTTGCACTCCCTGCTATAGGCGACATGTTTTTCAAGCAACACAGTTCTCTCCACCCTCACGTGGTGAGCGGGCGCATGGCCTGCCCTGAGCCAGCGTCCAGACTTTTGAAGCCAGCTGCTGGAGTATATATTGGTGGACGTTGCCAAAAAGGATGCGTGCGGCATCCTTCCACATCGCGCACGACGATATTTTGCTCGCCTTGCCTTTACCTGAGCCACAGGCATTGCTGCACGCAGAAAGAGCCAGGCACTTTCAGCATTTGGTCAACACTTTTTCGACCTGGCTCAAACTGCCCTTCCTCAAAGAACGGCCGAGCTGGTGGAAGCCCAGTCAAGAATACCATGAATCGGCGCAACTGGCTTATCCAGATGACGCCACCACGCACTTGTGCCTGCTACGTGTTCGCTCGTTTTCCACCAGGAAAGCATGGGGCTTTTACTTGCCAATCAAAAACATTGGTGCCAGACCATGCGTGGCAGTGTTGCACTCGGCACACAGTGTCCCGTGTGCTGCAAAGAAAATCCGCACCGCCTTGCCCTTGTCGCTCGCCTGTGATACAGCAGCTCGTGTTGCCTGGTGTCACGCGCGCGTGTGGAATCAGCGACTTCAAGGAGAGGCCAACCCAGTGGGGAGCGACAGAGATTGTCACCCACACGAACCTTGGCACTACACCGATGCTGTGGGGCAACTAGAGCCCTCACCAGCTTTTTCAATACCTCACCGGTTGCCTCCGCCATTTTGATGTTGATGTTGAAGACTTAGGCTTCGCTCAAGTGCTGGCCAAGAGGTTATGGCAGGTGTGCCAACGAGCAGTTGTCGCAGGCTCTTCCGCCTAAACTACGCTGCTCGGCCGACCCTCGTCTGACTGGGGCTCTGACCGAGGTTGATGCGCTCTTCGGTGAGACACAGAAATCGCTGCTCCCTCAGACCCAGCAGCACCTGGCAGGGCGGGATGAAGAGTCCTGAGAATCTGCGCAGATCCACTCTGCCACACCTTTCCGATGTGACTACATCCCTTTAAACAGCTGATTTTGTTTTTTTGGGAGGAGGCGTTCTGGCGACTTCCAATCCGCCATAGAGCAGCTTGTTGCGCTGGAGAGCTCTCTATCTTCATTTCACTATCGGTCGATGTGGTGGTGTTGCGAGCTCCTCGACCCAGCGCAGCGCAATGGCAAGCGCTCTGTGCCGACTGCCGACGGCTCAGTGGCCGGTGTCACGGTTGGCCCACCTAGACAAGCGTCAGAAGCGACGGGTGTGGTGCCTGCCAGGTTTGGCACAAAAAGAGTTCTTGCAATGCCTCATGGGGTTTCCTTACGGATCTTGCTTGTGCAGGCATTGTCTGGGGCGTTTGCCTTTTAGAACATCCTGAAGACCCAAGGTCTAAGTGATCAGATGGTTCCTACCGACACGTCTGTTGAATTTGCCCTCGTTGCAGCAGGGGTTTTTCGCAGCCAAGAGTCGAAAACCAATTACATTAATGGTCACTGGAGCTGACCCGGAGATGGCAAGAGATTTGGAGAAAAGAAGCCGCACCACTGCTCTTCCTAAGGAAGGCAGCATTTGCCAGTTCAACGCGGCTCTCTTTTCAAAGTGGGCACAGAACCTGGCTTGTTGTCAGGTCAGAAACCTTGATCATGTTGAGGGATGGATTCGTGAACTTGTCGACAGTTCCAAAATCATCGGCCTTGACTTTGAGCCGCGAGCGTGAATCTAATTCATGAACTGACGGCCAAGGCGCGCTTTGTTGCACTGTGCGCAGGTGAAAGTGAAAGTAAGTGTGTCACTAGGGGAGACTGTGGACTGTGACTGCCGTAGCTGTTGTGACTGTGACTCGCGCACGCAGATGAAGTGGAACGCCTGAAGAAGGACATCGCCAAGATCAAAGAACAATACTCCGAAATGTACTTTCACATGCAGGAAGCTGCCAAAATGCACAGATTTTAAGTGAGAGCACCTGTGCCTGCGGCGCCTGCTCCAAGCTGGGCCATTGCCGGGTCGCCGTGTGTGAAATGTGGAAGTCATGGACAATATTCCAGCGGATCCTGAAGAAAGGCTGTAGGTGGGACAGGTCGACAGGGTGGAGGGTGGAGGAGCATGAGGAGCTGCCAGCAGTATGGGGTGCTAAATAGGGGCCCTTCGGTCGGTCGTTCGGTATGTTTCAAGTCCCAGCAAAAGGAATGCAAGACATGTGACATCAAACATCATGCAAGACATGGGGTCGCAGCCCTGGACATCACCTAAACTTTATCTCCTTTTGAAATCACAGCGGTGGACAGTTTTCGTGTGTGTGTTTTCTTGTTTTTCAAAAAATGAATCAAACCTTTTTTGGGGCTGCTTGCCTCCCATCCGGGGATGGAATTAATTCACGTGTTTTGAATTTGCGAGGCACATCCACGGTTTTTCTGCAATCAGGACGTTTCAACAGGTGTATGAGGTTGACCAAATCTATGGTTTGGGGTCCCCTTCTTCGCCTTTCGTGTCCTTTTAGCCAGTGGGCTGCAGGGGCTATTTCAATGACTGTCGCCAAAAGGTTCGTATGGCATATGACGATAGATTTGGTCCGAGTCCATTAAAACCAACCACAACTCATATGTGAGCAAACCTTGTTTCATTCTGAATTTTTTTTTCCGGCCTGCCAAAGCAGTACACCACGCAGCCACTGGCTCCCGAGCTCTTCAGACTCGGCCTTAGACCTCTTGCTAGTTGCTTGGCAGATGAAATGTCCTGACACCTTTGCGTTTGTTAATTCCCCAAACAGGTCGTTCGCAACTAATAGGGTTCTTGTGGCAAGAGCAAGGCAGGGACTCGTGGCCAGGCTTCGCGCGTTTATCGCTGGCGCGTTTTTCGCGGCAGGTGCCGCAAAAAGAAAGTGTCTTGTTGGTGTCTCTTGCCGGGATCATTAATTACATATCCGATAGTTCATTGAGTGTTGCCCCATTGATTTCGAGTTGTTGGATGGATTAGTTTGTACCTAGACAAACAGGGGCGCTCAGATGAAGAGTTTTCGGGCCGAGAGATGCTGAGGGTGGATGGCCTCCGATTTGGGGTTTCCATTCCATGAAGAGGGGCCATCAACTACCCTTTTTCGTTGTAACACATTGTTCATTGTTCGTATTTTTTCAGTACTTCTTTTGTTGACAGTTGGTGGAAACGATTGTGCACTATTATGTTTCCTTCGAGAACACCTCATTTACCCCAGGCACCAACACAGTGGTGATTTGCCACTGCATTTTGGAGAAACGATTATATTGTATGGTGATTCATGTTTTTGATCCTGGTTCAGTTCATTTGACAAAGATCCGTACGCCTCACATGCCTCAGTCAAGACCATGACCTGTCAGGTTTGCCAACCTGCATCAGCATTGTCCGAACTCTGCGCTGTCCGGGGCGATGCGCTTCTTGTCGGCATTGAACTGGTTCACTTGGGTCACCCAGATCGACCACAGAACTGGTTCGGGCTTCGGACATCCCGTGGTGTCACCGAGACGAGGTGGATGACACGCGGTTGGCTTGGCTTTCTGTCGGCACACCCCGGGGGTTCACCCGAAAAGTCTCGTCGTTTGACAAGAGGAGGGTCTTTCTCATTTGTTCAGATCGCAAGCAAAGGCCACCGAAACCCAGGGTATGCAAAATTCGATGAATCAACCGCTATGTCAATGGAAGTAGGCAAACTGCGGTGTGTATCGCGCCATAAGTGGCTCAAGAAAAGTCGTGGATCAACCATTTTTGGGGGAATTGCTTTCCCCACTAAGGAAGGGGGAGAAGGTGAACCTTGATTTTCCCACGGCTTGACGGCTTGGGAGCTAGCTAAAGTTATTTGTTTCCCGTGTCGTTTCTTTTTTTCTATATGTGGCTGTTTCACGCTGTTTTGGGTGTTGAGCATCTTGAGCTATATTGGACTATAATTAGACTCAATAAGAAAAGTCGTTTTTTTGATGATGGCTGTGTTCTTTTCAAGCTGATAGCCGATAGCATACTTGCATCATGATCCAGGCTCGGGTGACGGCAATTCATTTTGGTTCCGTCCCCTATCTATGAACCCGTGCATCTTCTGCATGGCCGGTCTGCATGGTCTGCAGGTTTCTTGTTGAGCTCCATCGTATTGGGCACCATTGGCTTGGTGGCTGGCATTCGCAAAGAACTGCTTGGTGTGGAGGAACAGAAGGCCATGCAGTTCGGGCTGGGGGAGGCCATGTTCTTCATGGAGGTTGGTATGTTTGGGATCTACTCTCAAAATCAAGATGGTTTCGAAGTAGAACACCAACAGCACGAGTAGCTCATTCTTAAAGGTTCCCATCGTGTGCTCATTGAGAAAAGTAGTCCTGTTGTCCTTGTTTAAATGTCTTTTTGACATCTTTTGAGCAGTGCTTTGAAAGTGGCAATTCCCAGGTTATTGATATGATACAAAGTGCCATGTGCTTCATTTGGAGACCTCCAAAAAAGGTACTTGTTGGGGCCACAAAATTCCAGAGAACTGCAAATGTTTGTTGCTGCTTGTGTGCCTTCAACTTGCATTTTCTCCTCACACATCTCTCTTTAAAGCTTCAAACATGTGTGAAGCTTGTCCACCGGCTGAGCTTTTCACCATTGGTCTTGTCCCGCCGATACGGAGAAGCACGTGGATACGGAAGAAGCCGGCCGTATCAAGACGGAGCTCACCATTTGAATGCACCGGCTTCCTCCAGGCAGGTGCGCAATACCATGGCGCACCACCAGTGAAGTGCCCACGATTCAACATACAATGAAGCGGTCATGACGTCGTTGTGACGATCAACAAATTGGACAAAACCGACTCCCACCAACGACCCAACCCTTCTGTCAAAAGCTCAATACAGTCAAAGCTCTAGAATCTTTTACGTGAGTCGACAAATCGAGTAAAGAGTCAAGATACCAACAGTCAACGGCTGGCGTTCAACAAGAAGTAAAACGAAAGCAGCGATGGAACGAGACAACCGTTAAAGTAACATAAAAGCAAGGGAAGCACACGCAGAAAAGGACAAGCGACGCATGACATGGATTTGAGCCTGCTGAGAAGCACAATGTCAAACAAAAGCACAGGGCGCAGCAAAAAACAGCTTTTGCCGCATTGAAATCAGGGGGCTTGCAAGATGTGTGTCAAGTGGAATTGGCTTATCACCATCCACATTATTATGTAGACCTTATATGACCTTATGTCAGATTTGGAGAGATCCACATGCCCTGGCCCGAGAGGACTATCTTGCTTGCCAGAAGAGTTTATTTTTGCCTATTCTCTGATTGTCCAAGTGTTGTTCGTGTCTGCCCCATCCGACGCAGGGAGGCCCCATCAGCACCTGCTGCGTGGTGGACGGGTATAACCACCTGATGCTGGTGACTTGACGACCATCTCCTGGGCCTCATAGGCTTATTGCATCGATCGCAGTCATGATCCACCACTTCAAAGAGGGTCAAGTGAGGCATTTGGATTTCCAGGGCAGCGAGGGATCACTTCACGTCGATTTCGACAGCCGAAGCCGAACGAAGAAAAGCAGCGCAGTCTCAGCGCCGTTTCGAGGGTGAACCCGACCGTGAGTTCACATCCAAGAGATGTTGGAGGCCCATTGGACATCCATCAGAACCAGCTGGGGGTTCTGCAAGAACCTTTCTTTGATTTGGTGACCTCGCAAGTGTCTGGGCTCCAATGCCTTTTGGTTGACATTGGAGTCAGAATCTGTCTCAACCTGAGGGCTTCCACCAACTAGGACATACTAGGACACCCAAGTGTTCCCAGAGCTCTCCCCAAGTAGGACGACCAGACCATCTTCCGAGTACCAAACAGGTGGTGAACTTCCATTCACTGCCATGGATTGTTCCGATATAACTACACTCTCTGGAACTAACATGGAAGTGGAAAACCACCTGTTTGTGGTGGAAAATGGTCTTCCAAGGGGCCATTCTCCACTTCCATGTTAGTTCCAGGGAGTGTATTCCGATTATTTCAGGGAGTGCATATACTTTCGAAGGATTCAATTCATGGGAGAGACCGAAGAGGGGTGACCGAAGGGGTGTGTGGCCATTTTCGGAACCTCCCTCCGTGGCCGAGTTTTTCACGGTCAAGTCTAGCCGCCCCGTCCAAGTCTAGTCGGTTGAGCAAGTACGCAAGTTCTTCGGTAATTCTTACTGACTGTCACGTTTGCCGGTTTGGTTATCCTCAGAGTGTCACGTTGGCCGATATTTAAGAGAGAGGCGAGAGGTGTTTCTTTTTTTTCTCGGCCAAATGTGCCTTGAGGATCAAGACTTCATGGAGGAAGCGCGAGACGTGATGCTCACGTTAGCGGGCACGGGTGCATACCAAAGCGAGCCATGGACCGCTTTAATACGCGCACATGGTGCTTCCGGGAAAGGTTTGGGCTGAACCAACCATTCATGTTAATTTTGCCTTCATGTCCAAGCTTTATACATGGGTCGAGGGAGGTGCTCATCCCTGCTTTCAGAGGAGGTGTGCTTCGACGGAACACGAGGAGGTGGCGCCTTGGCACCTGGATGAGCCAATTGGTCACCTGGCTCGACTACCCTCCACTACTTGTCTGGACCTCCAAACGATCCTGGTAGGTGACCCCCTACCCTCTGCCTCCATCCCCAGAGGTTTCATTCAGTTTCCTGGGTCCTCTTTTTTTTTATTCGGCAGCTCTGGGGTTGACAAAGACTGGCTTTGGGTCGATGTTTTTGGGGCGGCCAGGGGCCGTGAAAGAACATCGCATGCTCCAATTTGTGGATCTATTTTGTATCGTGACATGTCCATCGACAAAAGAGAAGTGTCCAGGAGAGCAAGTTCTTTCTTGGATATGGCAGCTGAGTTTTTGCTGTTGCAGCTGCCTTTTTGCGAGGGGAAATAGGGAGTCGATCGGAGTGAGCCATAGTGTTACTTGGACCCCAAAGCAAAAAGCTTTGGGCGCGGTTTTTTTTATGAGGCAACTTTTTCGAGGCATGTGACCAGATCAGAGTCCCCCTAAAAGCGAGGAAAGTGGCGGCTGGTATTCTGGGCGCTATTTGTTGGACTGTTCGCTAGCGCTGATGCTTGGAGTGAGCCCTCCATGGCGGGTAAGCTGGATGTGGACAGGTTGACTCAAGGAGTGCCGGTGGTGGATGGACTGTCTCTAGGTTTGAGAGGAATGATGGATGTAGCTTCGCAAGGGTTTGGTTGAAAGAATAGCACAGTGGATCAGTGGATCTTGCTGAAGGAGGAGTGCTACCAAGAAACCACCTTGGAGTGTGATGATCTTGAACCATCTTCATGTTTGTTCATATATATATATATACACACGCATTGGCGGGCGCTGATTAGGAGCCCCTCTGGGGGAGTGTTGTGAGGCGTATTGAACTCAAAGTTGCTTATGTCTACATCAGCGCCCATATGTATCTTACATATATGACTATTATTCATTTGCGCACATGCTTCCACACACCACAAAGTATAGTATATACGTATACTGTACATATATATATATATACATGTGCCGTGACTCGGTTCACCACCTTTAAACCATTCAGCTGGTCTATAATCCAGCAGTTGTAAATCCATGAACTCCTCACCATTCCTGCTCAAGATATCATCTTAATGGTCAAAATTGTCATGTGCGTTTCCTTCAAGAGCACCACATGAGGTTTGTATTGCAATGTTGCATGCAGAGTTAATCCGGTTCTGGTAATAAGGCTGTGCTATTCTCTGTCAAGGGGTTCCCTAAAATATACGGCCAAACATCATCACTGTAAAATCTCAATCCCCTGTTTGCTCCATCGTTCTGTTCTAATCTAATGTTGGTCCCATTGGAATTTGGCACTATCTTGTAAAGTAGCCTCACCTAAAACTTCAACAGCACCACCCCAATAAGAATCACCATCAACAGTTGGTTCATGTGTTCCATTATTTATGATGTTTGAATTCTTAGCAACCTGAATAAACTATGCCTGATACAATAGCTAATACTGATGTAGCATGTTTGTATCTCATGAATTCACACCATCACTGTGAGCACCATAAAGGATTCATAGTACTATCCAAAAAGATTAAACTCCATTTATTGAAATACTAAATCAGTGTTGTTCAATGTATCTATGTTTTGATTTGAAACTACCTTGCACTGTAACTCCTGCTTCAAATCAAGAATTGAGTTAACTTAATATTATTTCATGTATTGGTTAGTAGTATTGTGTGGCCATGTAGCATCAGCAATACAGGTTTGTTGCATGAAATGCATGTGTGCTCACAGCGTTTGCAGTTAATCCCACCGTATCTACCGCTAGAACATCTACAATTGAATTAACAGGTGCATGTGCAGTGAATGTGGGATTTACTAAATGTGTTTCCAATGCCAACGATGTATTTACTTTTGTGTACAAACACATCTGCACTATTGGCTTTCAAGCCTACGTATCTATTTCTTTTCTTAATGTAGGTACTTGCTTGGTTGACTTTTAGTCCTAGTGACCAGTCGTCTTGAGTTTTGTATATATTGTTGCTTGATTTGCTTTTGCAGTTGTGTCAACTTCTGTTTTCGTGTCAGTTGTTGCTGTGCCTGCTTTCAATGCTAAAACATCTATAAACCCATCAATCTGGGTATCAGTACCCATCACCACCACTTCCAATACCTCCCTCTGCAACTGCAGTGGTTGCATATGCTTCTGTTGCAAGATTGGATGAACCTGTAATTTCTAGTTCTACAAATTCAGTGATGTACCTAGCCTAGTATCATACAAACGTATATATTTATATATACACATAAATTTAGCAAACCATTAGCGTGTTGTGCTTTTGGATTCTCGGCTAGTATTTCTTAGCATTGATGAACTGAAGACTGAATGAGATGGCACGTTTGAGATTGGAATACTGCAAATGGTTGCTTGGGTCAGAAGGCCTTGTTTATAAGCATGTGCTGTGTGTATAAACCACTTTGTTGAACATCGTTTCCATGTTTTTTTTTTTTTTTTTTTTTTTTTCGGATTGTGGGCATAGTTGCTAAATCATTGTTTTCTTTTTTGGGTTTTAGGATTTTGGGCATAGTCTCGAGATCATTGCTGCAGAATGCAGACGATGATTGTATGTAGAATGCAGAAGAGGTAGATTGTGCCCCCGCTCCGCACCCCCTGCGCACACAGAACATGCGTTTTCTCCGGGTATGTGAGACCCAACGTGATATGACCCATGACTAAAGAGTCATTGCAGGAAGAAAGTCACTTGCAGCACAGAGTACACAGAGATTCTGCTTCCTCGGATTGCAGACCGTGTTAATTCTACCGGTCGTCCTGTTTGGACCGAGCTCGACCGGTCCGGTGGGCGAGCTCGACGCAAGGAAGCTGAATTCCAACTACAACTGCCCGCTTTACCTGGTGAACGAAAAGCCCTTCAAAGACTACAATGAACTCAAACGGGGTGAAAAGAGGCTCGAGAAGTTCTACAACGCATACCAGCTACGCGGAAAAATGGCTGATTTCGGCGGGTGATGTCACTCCCGGTCCCAGCGGAGAGGTGCAGGTGGTGCAGGCAAGTGTATCTTCACCTATCTACTGCTCAAGCTGCTGTTGAAGCGTGGTCGTTTTCAATCGTTTTCACATTAATCATATCCTGGAGAACTTCCGGCAAAGTGAGCAAGAGGAGGATTTGGCCTGGCCGGTGGAGGAGTTCCTGTTGAGGGTTATGCCGTGGATAGGCTTGCTGGTTGAAGTCCTCATCACCACCCATGTGGGTCATGCAGGGATTTGTCAACGGTCGCAACGACCAACAAACAGGGGACACGAGAAGAGGACTTCCCCAATGCATTGTCCTCATCCCCATTGAGGGAGGCTTTTTTGCACACCTAGATGGGGCTCATTACCAAACATTTATTTGCGACCCATCCGCCCCGGGCGAAAGGTTCCAAAATATGAAAAAAGCACATCCATCCGGGTTTCAAGAAGCGTGGTGGACACCCTCCAACTTCTGCAAGTGGAGACCTCTAGGTCAACGAAGTCGGCTCGAGCACAGCAGGGGCGGACCAACTCCTGAGAGTAACCCCCCGAAGGGGTGTTGAAGCGGGGCACACTGACCAGCCCTGGGTGTGCCTTCCAAGCTCGGAGTCCTAAGATCTGTGTCTTGGGAACCCCCCTGGTGACCAGCCGGCTGGGTACCACCGAGGTTCAAGAAGACCTCTCGCTGGAATCCTTTCGCGCAGCTTGGCCTGGTTTCAACCCCTCCCAACGTGAGGTGGGAAAAGTAGATCCTTGGATTAAGATCATCCTTTTCACATCCAATGGCAGCTTGGATTCTTTACATCGCTTCCAGCATGTTCACAAGGGCTGGCCCGTGGATGCCGTGGCGGAATCACGGACTCCGTGGCAAACATCTTCAGCAAGTAAGTTTGAGTTGGGATTCACGGAAACCCGCAGGTGGGATGAAAGGAACCCAACTCAGGATGGATTTGTGGAATCCGCCTCCAACAGACTGCAGAGGCGAAGCATCAACTCTTTTCCACACACCTTCGGATGGATGAATGGGGGTTCCCCCCCCCACCCCAAAGATCTGTGTGTTTTCGACACACACTCCGTTGACGGAGGTCGCATTCCGTCGCGTTTTCACTCACTTGAACACTCACCACCTGACCGATCAATCGGTAACGACCGATCCCCCCCTGCCGACGGCCAGCTGGCCCGTTCGCTGGACGGCCAGCGGTTTGGGACCCGGTTGGACCGGGGACTGGAGGGTCAAGCTGGAGGTGGTTGGATCCTTTCGCTGCCAGATCCAGTCGAAGAAAGGGGATCATTCGATGTTTGAGGATTTGGGTGTTGTTCGTTTTGTCTTTCGGAACTTCGTTTGCCTAAGCTTTCGAACCCAAATGGAACGTATGCCGCTGTAGGCAAGCCTCTTGCCCCAGCGGCATGGCGCCCGCGCAAGACAAGCATAGATGTGGAAAGGACATGAAGCGCACCTTGGGCAGAAATGAGCCACCCGACCCCGAGAGGGGACCACGATAGAAGAGAAACTTGAGACTCATGATTTACAAGATCCGTGGATTTCAGGCAGGAATTTGGAAGACCTTCAAGTTCGATGGGATCTGGGGCTGGTTTTTATCCCTGAACCTTTATCATTGACATGATGCAGATCCGTTCTGGGTCTTGCAGGTTGTACCCCTTGGATTCTGACCAAGAGAGCAGGTGCACTGAGTGGGTTCTAGTGTCATCAGCAAGCGGTGGCATTTCTTGGCTCCCGAAGACCACCCCCCCGCTGGCGGCGATGGAAAGAGAGAGACGAGAGTGGTTTTACCGCTGGCGCAGTGTTGAGAATCGGTAAAGGCCAATCCGTGTTGAACAGCGAGCATGAATCACTTGCGGGAACACTGAGCAGTCATGTATTACATGACATGTATCTGCTCAATACACATCTGGGCCAACAGAAAGCCTGTTGGTCCTTTCTAGTCATTGGTTGGTCTTTGGTGATTGATCAACACTTAGACCTGTAGTGTGGTCTCCTGGCAGGGTTGCCATTGCTCTCTCAGGTTCAGTTGTTGAATGAACTTCGCTCAGCCCATGTCTCAATGTTTTGATTTGTCTTAGCCTCCCTCCAACAACCATGGAAGTGGACAAGAGATTGTTGGTGTAGAGGAAAGACCGTCTTCCAAGGGGCCATGTTCCACTTCCATGTTTGTTGGATAGAGGGTAATGATTGTTGCGACTGTGCGATTGTTCTCCTATCAGACCCTGCATGTCCTGCCCCCCGACCACGAGGCTTGATGAAGCTGGTGAGGTTGTGGAAAGAGAAGGTGGGACTCCTCAGTGACGTGAGGCAATGACGTGCGACCAGTGGTGCGACCAGTGGCAGTAGCAGTACTAGCAGCTTAGTAACTTTTAAAGTAGCTTGGTGCTTAGCAGCAGTCGTAGTCGGCCGCAGGAGTAGAAATAGCAGTGTAGTAGCAGTAGTAGTAATAGTATGTAATAGTTCATAGTAGCAGATAGTAGTAGTAGCATTAGCAGTACCAGCAGCATTAACTACTGCTACGAGCGGTGGCGATACTACTCTTGGGGGTAGGGGTGGTGGTTACACGGAGGTAGCAAGAGTAGGAGTAGCACTGCCTTCGGAGTAGAAAGAGGAGAAGAAGTAGCAGGAGTAGGATGACACGCCTCACATGGGCCGGGCCACAAAAAGTAGTTTCGATCACCAAGAAGATTCTCTATAGATTGAATCTCCAATGAGCAGTTAAACTGTGAAATCTCAGAATTCAGGATCCTTTCTCTTAGGAGGTAAGCCTGTCGTGTTTCAAAACCATCAGCTCTTGGAGCTATAGTCTGTGGCTCATCAAATTGCGAAAACTGATGATGAATGGACACCGAAACCGTGCATCTATACTACAAACTTACACAGTCTTACACAGACATATCTCGTACAGTCTTGCACAGATATATCTCGCACAGTCTTCGACATCTCAAGCAGTTGGTCCAGGGTGATTCTGACTTTCATCCCGACTCTCCAGAGATGTAACATCTCCCCGACTCTCCGCAACTCGAGTGAAAGAAATGACTCACTAAGAGTCATGAGTCTAAGAGGTGCATCTTCGCATCCCACCGGCTTCTTGTGCCGTCTCACCAGACTCCCGGACTCATCCCGTGTTCGGTGACCGTTCGAAACCTCCGACTTGTCAAGAAGGTGTGTGTCGAAGGCCCGTGAGGTGGATTCCGAGCTGGCAGGAGCTACTCGTACTTTTGTATAGCTTCTTGAGTAGTAATGGCCTCCAACCTACTAGCTTCTTGTTACTAGTAGTAAGGTGCCTTGCTACTAGTAGTGTCCTTGCTACTAATAGTAATGCCTTGCTATGGTTTTCACTTGAGATGGAGAAGGTCCGACCTGTTTGGTCCTCTTTGCGTCTGCAAAAGGTCTCCAAGGACAAGCGCATCGCGGAGATCAAGGGCTACTTCCGCTCGTCCCCATATCAAGGCGCTTCGGACAAATTGACCGAACCGGAGGGACGGCTTCGGCTCAGCAGCTCCGGTTGCTTTCATTTCCTGTTTACCCCATGCACCGTATGACGACGTTCCAGCCAGATAGCCATTTCCAATTGCTTTCATTCCTGCCTGGAACCCCAAACAACTAGAAACAAATGGTTGTTCCAATATGGCAATTGAAATCCTTTACATAGGAAATGGTTGTTTGGGGAAACATCCATTTCTTTCTGGTTGTTTGGGGTTCCAGGTGTCCCTCTTTCCTTTATCTTTGTCCTTTTCGTCTCACCGACCGGTCCCTTTGCCGTCTTCCTCGGCGACGACGCCGAAGGACTTCGGCACCGCGGTTTTGGGCCCGGACAGCCGGTGTTTGAGACCCACATGGAACCGGGTCACATGGACCTGCAAGGACGACTGGTTTGTTCGACCAGACCGGTTGTTGGAACTTTGGACTTTGAAAGGTTTCATAATTGATGGATCCCTGGAAGAAGGACGACTTCGCCGACTTATTTTTGACTTGCTTAGGGGGAGAACAAGGGTTTCTTCGGGTTTCGCAAGAAGGCCCCGGTTGATGCAGCTGACTGCTGCGAGGAAGGTCTGAGGAACTTTCGAGTGGCTGGATCCATTTCGGAATCTCATTCCCTGGGATAGCCAGGGGGGTGAGCTGGATTCCCTCATTGTCTGGGTCGCACCCATCAGTTCTTGGGTGGAGGGTCCCAAATTTCCAGGAACGCAAAAAGGGCGCCCCTCGTCGGTCTTTGGACCGGTCGTCCCGGTCTGGACCGGGTCGGCCGTCTGTGGCCGTCGTCTGGTCGACCAGGTGAAGTAGAACTTCTGAAGAGGGACATCGCCCAGATCAAAGAAAGAGTCGCCGATCTCTGGCGCTAGTCGGAACCCAAAAAGGAGCGCGCGGCCTGTTCCCAGGGCGCAGATGGAATGGTGTCGATTCCTGCCGTGTCTTCAGGGCCGCAGGGTTTGTTTTTGATTGCGCCGGGTGAGCTATGGTTCGAAAGGTCTACTAGTGGAGTTGGACGGAAAGCAGGTGCAGTCTGGTCTTGGGCGGAAGAAGGGGTGGTGTGTGAATGTTCCCGGTTTCTGGGTGAATCCCCTAAATTGGTGAATGTATGACTGATGAGAATAAATACGTACCAGGATCATCCAATGGGTGACCAATAGACTACCCCCCACCCTACTTACAGGTCTCCAGACAGGGCACCCGTTGGAAGTGCTAGGTATGTTATTATGTTTTCATGTTTTTATCGGTATTTCCTGGAAACCCAGTCCCAACCAGAAACACATGGTTGGAACCCAATATGGCTGAGATCCTGGACATAACAAGTGGTTAGGACTGGGGAAACATCCATTTGTTGTCATTTGTTTCTGGCTGGAACCGGTAAAGCCAAGCCCTCCTCGCAAGCCGCTTGACACCCGGTGAATCGGGTGGGGTCTTCCTTCCCCGAATTGGTCCAATTGGAAGCGGATCGGTGTGACCCAGCGGTCGCTGCGCTAACTGTGGGCCAATGACTCGTAATGACTTCTGTATGTATATACCCTAGGGCTCCAACCATCTCCTCAGAAGGTGGTTAGACCCAACCATCTTCTCAGAAGGTACTTGGAGGCCTAGAGATATATTCCAGGACCATCCTGTCTGGGTTGGACCTCTGGGTCTCTGCCCCTCCAGAACTATGTTTGCGTTTGGTCACCACCACAACAGCTCTGACATGAGAAGACATGGAGAGAAAAGTATAATAAAGTATAGCATTTAGGCAGACCAATTCATTGAGTTGTTCATGTTTGTTCTCGTTTTTTGCGTAGAAAGAAGGGGCTATCTACAACATCTCAACATGAACACTCCATGTGAATCCATCTCGTTTGATCCATCACCGAGCCCTCCCAGGTTGCAGACATGGTCGGAGTCCTGTCGCAAGCAGGCGCCGTTCCCGTTCCCGCCGCAAACACGACCGGGGCGTAAGTAACTCGCGTCGCACGGGCTGCAGGGACGGTTTCATGGGCGTTGGAAATGAATATAACATACATACCAGCACCTTCATGTCGGGGTCACCTGGCTGGTTTCGCCCCTACGCCCACGACCTATAGGGACCTCCGGACACCCCGAAAGAAGGTCCAGGTATTCATGATGTCCGGAATCAGGACACCTTATCAAATGTGATAAAAACCTCCCGGTGTTCCCTCCTCGTCCCGAAATTCTGTAGAATCAAGGAGAAGAGTCGGAGTTCGGATTCTTGGCATCTTTCGATGTCCACCACTTCCATCGTTCTGAGATGTGTGATTGGGGTGTCCGTTTCGTCCTGGTTTCTTCCGGCTTTCGGGGCAGGTCGTCCTGGTGGGCACCGGGGGTTTCTCGCCGAAGTCCAAGGGAGAACGGGCGGGTGCCAGGTGGACATCTTGCCCTTGCGGCCGCTGATCATCGATGGAAGCTGCTTGGATGCTGACTCATTGTTGCTGAGGACAGGGCAGTTGGCCAAAAGACAACTTTCTTTTTTGAGGTGTGGGCCTTTGAGAATGGAAGGGGCCGCAAGCAGTGTGACTTTGTTGCCTTGTTCCGGTTTGGGCCATCGAAAGGAGTTTCCCTGCTAAAAATCCCACCCATCGACACCCAGTGGATCATCCTCAGTGGAAGCACGACACCACCCAGTGGATCCGTGTGGATTACTTAGATTGCCTAGATCCGGGAACAACCTACAAGAATGGGTGTGCATCCAACAGGGAGACTTTCAGATAATTCGGACAAGAGCAAGAAAAGACAAACAACCCTGCGATAATTGGTTGGTGGGTCGCCCTAAAAGTAAATACACCCATATATATATATATATGAATATATCGATAGATAAGTCAATAAACCAAACCTTAAGGTTTCATGATTCTCGCTCACGCACCTGAAAGACGCCCGTTTTTTTCCGAATTGGAAGCTGAGGGAGTCCATCTCAGATGATGTTGACATCAAAGCCTTGTTGACCTGACTAGGCACCAGATTTGTGTCACAGGAATTGTGCATGAGCTGGGCACAGTGAAATAGAAGATTGAAAAGGCGTCCTAAGACTGTTTTCAGAGCACGTGTTGCATTTGTAAGTTCTATACATCCCGTGCAAGAGAATCAATCGGCCATTGAACAGTTCACCTGGTTTCATGAAGTTCTGACAGATGACCAGGGCACCCAGCGCCTGCCCGAGGTATCTCCTTCCAGTGAGCACCGCCTCCCGAGCATGGGGCGCCATGCGGCCGCTCCGGTGCGCCCGGGAGGGAGCAGCATCGGGAGCATGGTGTGCCTTCCCAACCCAAGGAGTGCGCCCCACAAAAAGCGAAGTTCCACCTGTAAGGCTTGGAAAACATGAACAAGCATCAGTCATCAAAGTCACAGATCACAGAAAGATCAGTCCACCATCCAAGACCTGCCTTAAACCTAAGATCAGCCAAGTGAGGGGCCTACCGTCTCGGCCCCCTACGTCGACGTCCGCGGCGTCCAAAGCTGGCAGAAAACATGGCAGTCGAATGAAACAACATCTGGCGGTCTTCATGGAAAGAATCGGAACATTTGAATGAGAATCTGCATTCGGAATTCGAAGCTGAATCGGACAATCCTATATATGTTCTCACTCTCTTCTCTCTCTCTTCTCTCTCTCTTCTCCCTCTCTCTCTCTGCCTGCAGACCACGTTTCCCCCTTTTGGCGGGGTCTTGAAACGTCTTAGTGGAATGGTGGCGGCCTCGAAGGGAGGTTTTTCCAAGCTTTTCACCTGGAAACTTCTTAAATGGGGCCAGCCTTAGGAATTAAATTGAGGTGGGGTACTGAGTCTCAAATTAATTGCCATCAAGCAGATGTTGCCGACATAGGATGTTGGAGGGGACCCAAAAAAGGTGTCAGCATGAGGAAACACATGGTCTGACAGCAGAGAGGTAAACACTCCATAACACTCCCCCCAATTGAAAGCTGGTCTAGTCTCAATTTAACTCAAAAGGCATGGAATTAACAAACAAGTAATTTTTGGTGGTGACCTAGTCCTCCCCTCCCCTAAGGTAAGGTCCATCTTTTTAAGAGTGTTGTTTTCCTAAGGTTTTCTCTGAACAGCCCGTCCGCATGGTCACGAATCCCAACATATATGTTTTTTTGGAAGTTTGGGAGGTGGCCACACCACCAACTGGAAGTGGGCCCTTCACAAGCTGGTTGCAAGGTGGTTTGAATTTGGCTTCAAGACTTTAGAAAAGCTTTGGAAGAGCACAAGAAGGAGGTGGGTTACGAAGCAAGAGGAAGATGAGGTCTCGCAAGAGAAGATGGTCTGTGTCGATGTCTTTCAGCAACTTAGCAACATTTAACACCCAATGGTCTTGTTGAGGAGTCTTCAATTCCAAGAGGAGACGGCGCTGAGAGGAGCACCCGGAGACGGCCGGCAGACGACCGCAGACAGAACACGGTTTCGTGGAATGAAGAACCACCGGTGTGTGTGATTTGGATTCGATGGTCTTCCAACATCGGGGCCAGACCAGCCAAATAACTTCCACTATGATTCTGTGATGTTCTTTCCAGTGTAAATGTTTACATGCGAACGAGAAGAATGAGGATGTTGCACTACAGATGGGAGCCTCTCTTGGGAAAGAAGAGGGGGGGCCTCTCTACAAAGAAAGAGTTTTCTGAACCTACATCAAGGATCATGTCCGGTGTCCTTGAGCAAAACAAGTGGAGTATACCAGTGGTTATCCCATTTTGGTCATTTTTCTATGACTACCCGTTGCCGCTGTGAGGCCTCAGTTGTGACAGGTTGGGAAAATAGGCAGCTGGATTGCCGGTTGGATTGCCCTTATGAGGGCATGGCTCATTCCTTTCTTGCTGTCCATGAGTTTCTGAGGTTGGCTCAACAAGGCACATGCGCATGAGCAATGGTCGGCAAATATTCATGATACGGTGATAGTGATACCGTGATACCCATCATTGAGCCGTGAGTTGTGTTTCCAACAAGTCTGGAGCCCTCAGTCACAGCTGGTTGTCCTCCAACCTGCCTCAGCCGTGCAGGATCTCTCGAGTGTCAAGCAAGGGGACGCGGAGATGTCAGGCCAGTCAGCGGAAGTTCCGCAAGACCACTCACTTGTCAGTCACGTATGACTTTTTGGTGAGACAAGTGAGTCAAGTGACTTGAGTCAGTTCTCTACCCTAAGAATCCGAAAAACATCCGGGCCCTAAAAACACATAGACCTTTGGCTTCGGGTGGGTGCAGACCGTCTGACCCACCGTTCCAGCCCTCCGGATCGCTCGCAGCGTCGGGCTTGGCGGACAAGTGGTTGCAAGGTTCCATATGGTGCGTATGCAGGTCATTGCAGGTGTTCCATTTAGCGCAGGCTCAAAGTGGAAGGGCCATTCACGAGGTTTTGTTCACATGTTTGAGCTCGTTCAGCTTCATCTTTGTGGCTCGAAGGGGCCAGAGGCGGCCAGATGCCGTTGCCGACGGACGAGCTGAATTACCGGGATCATTGTTTGATCATTGTAGGAGATGGCGGGTCAGCTGATGAGCTGTTAGCCCGAAGACGCTTGGAAGCTGGGGGGCGCTTGGCCCATTTCCTTCTCTTGACAGATGACCAGGCCTGCGCCAGAAGAGTACTTAAACTAAGAAGTTGTTTTGGACTTCTTGGTAGGGGAACACGGAGTTGACCTTATTTCACAAAAGGGTGTTGCTTGGAAGTTGCTGTGACCAGGTTGGTGAAGATTGATTGTTCCCTAAGCATCCTAAAACGTTCTACTTAAAACATCATTAAACAGGGCAGGTTTCAACCACATCGAGAGGTGGGTTGTTGCACTGAAAAGATCCAGATATGTATGTACTTAAAGGTTCAAGGCGTTTAGTATTTGGATGTGCTGCTTAGTGCTACTTAGGAAGTAGCCTATCTTGAGATATAACTTCTGTAAGTAAAGATATAATTGACTTTTCTATGACAACTACTTATCATCACTTACTAACTATGACGCATCAGTTACTTTGTGTTGTAACTATATAAGCTACTTACTATCTAATATGTAACTACTTACGCTAAGTGAGCTAAGTACTTATCACACATACAAGCCCGCCCGCCAAGTCAAGGACAAGGTCAGGAACACAGATGTGGCGTGCAGCTGCTGGCGTCGCCCTACTTCAGGGTACGCCTCCCCCGTCGAGAGCCGTCGAGAGGTTGTGGTTGAACAGGACGACACTTGCAAACACGTCATTTGGAGTTTCACTCGCTTGCAGTTGCTTTTATAGGTGAAGTCGGCGGTGTTTTTCGATTGATCAATTCAGAATGTTTCTTGCTTTGACATGGCTTTCATGAGGTTTCCTGCATGCTGTCATGTGACATGAGATGGCCAGACGTGACATGGTTCCTTGTTTTCATGTGGCATGGCATGACATGACGTGGCACGACATGACATGGTTTCCTGCTTTCATGTGACATGACATGGCATGACATGGCTTTGTTTTTTCATGTGACATGACATGGCATGACATGGTTTCCTGTTTTCATGTGACATGACATGGCATGACATGGTTTTCTGTTTCCATGTGACATGACATGGCATGACATGACATGACACGGCCATGACATGACACGGCGTGACATGACATGTCATGTGGAGGACTCCGACATGTTCATGATGGAAAAGCACAAACACTTCTACCGTCAGATGGGTGTTCAAGATTTTTACCGAGGACCCATGAAGGTGACATGACAAACATGTTCACATGAAGGTGACAATCTCAGAACATGAGTTTCATGCGACAAACACTCTGACTTTACACACGCATGAGTCTCACAACAAACATGTTCACACACTTGACCAGCCAGTGGCAATCTCATAGGCTTTGTTCACACACTTCACAAACTTAATCACACTTGACCACTCCTCTCACACATGTTCACGAATCTCACAAACATGTTCACATCTGACAACTCCTTCACTGCGCCGGGCATCATGGCAGTTCCTCGTCGCGTGCTGGATGGAATGCAAGAGCTCCTGCACAAGGAGCCTGAGAAGTTGGTGAAGACCGTGCAGTCCTGCCTGGACTTTTTGACGGAGCACGGCATGGTCACGACCATGAAGCTGCCCCCACTGGCAGTTGGAGTCCACCCTTCCAACCGGGACGGGTGTGGAGTGAACCCATCTGACGTTCACGAGCTCATCGACAACATCAGTGGCGTTGGATGGGTGGATTCGAAAGTGAATGGCATAGCAGTTGAGGTTGAGGATTCGCACCGGAACTTCAACCAGCAGATCTGCTTGGCGGCGGCTGGTGCCTTGGGGACGGTGGATTCCATGGCCTTGAAAGCGGTTACGCTATGTGGGAGTCACACCAATTATGCACTTCGCCTGATCGTGCAGGAGGTTGCGCATGAAGGAGGCGCACTCACCCAGGACGGCAAACTGAGCCTGAGCTTGGTCCAGAAGCACGACCAGGCTTTCTACAAAGCCGCTACTACCGGCATTACGTTCAAGGTGCTGAACAAGGAGGTCGCCCGTCAATGGCCGGACCTCCTGCCAATGATCCAGCAGTATGGCAATGCAAGTTTACAGAAACAAGAGCACGAACTTCAGATGTTGTGCCGCCTGCATGCTTTGTACGTGGCCCAACATGCAAAAGGGGGCGCAGTGTCGTTCGCTGAGATCAAACGGAAGGCTTTGCAAAGTCGACCGCCTTGCGCTGCTGCAGTGCCAGCTTTGTACAGCTTTGTTCTCAAAGCTAGTGGTGGCAGTACAGGTGAGCTCCTCAAGGAGACAGAGCGTTTCGTGAGACAGCGATGTTCTTCGGCGAGGTCGTTGGGGGCAGATCTTTGGGAGGTCTTGGCTCATGAGCCTAAAGGTTTCGCTTCTTCTGGCTCTTTGGCCTTGTTCAGACATGCAATGGTGAAGCTGGCCTACTCGTCGAAGAAGATGGGCAAGGCCGAATGCAAGAAGATGTTCAGTCAGGACATCAAGCGTGATGTGGTCACGGCAGATGCTTTGATGAACGAACTGCGTTCACTGGCAAGGCACCACGCAGATCCGAGTACTCCACAGGTGTTCATTGCCCAAGGCTTGACTGACCAGATGTTGGCAAGCTTTGCCATCAAGCTTCGTCTTCCAGACGAAAAGCTATATGAATCGTTCGATGAGATTTGCCATGACTTTGTCCTGGTCTTGAGGCACATGACTGGCCAGCCTGTCCCTTCTCGATGGGAGGCAGGTTGAGGAGAAGGCCAAGGTCAAAGAGAGTGATTCTCAGGCCTCCCTGCGGGAGCTGAAAGAAGATGGAACCTTCAAGGATCCGGCCAAGGTGCTTGCTGAGATGGGGTTCCCGGTCGGATCGCACATTCGCCGCAAGAGTGACAAGACAGAGGCCGTGATCACGGAAGTGGTGGAAGACAATGTGAAAGTCTCGATTGATGGAGGCTTCTTCAAAGTCAACATCAAGGAGTCAACTGTTTTTTGTTTTTTCAGGACGTATTTCATCTCATGGAGTTTTATTTATCTCATGCAATGGTAGGCCACAAGGGTTCAGCTTTCAATTCATGCAATCACATGTCCATGTTTCCTATGTCCATGTCATGAGAATGATCTCACGGTCACGTTTTCTCATGGACATGTATAGTGTGCACTCAGGAATTTCATGCCACGTCATGTCATGTCAGACCTTCACAAGAGTTCAAGTCAAAACACGCCATATCATGGACACAGCTCATGCGCCATAACACGCAGGACATTATGAATGGGATGTGGGCTACCTTCACTCCGCGTCCTGAGCGTGAGGTATTGCAAGATCTTGCCCAGTACGCCACGAGCCAGAGCTGGAACTACGAGGCCTCTTTGACTGCTGCCAAGATCACTTTGGAACTTGAGGACCTCTCGAAGAAGTACAAGCAGGATCAATGGCACGCCCTTGAGCTTCAACTGAAGCCAGGCAAGGTTTTGCAGGTCGTACAGCCCATCCAGAAGCACAAGCTCATCTTGGCGCCAACAACTTCAAAAGTCATGTTCAAGTGGGAGGGGTTCCTGCCGCTGGCGTGAAGGTTGAGACCGACTGGGAGGATGCTTGCTCTTTCTTCCTGCTCGCAGATTCCAAGTTGCCAGGAGATGATGAGCCAGAAGATCCAAAGGATTGCAGCTTCTGCCCGTACTTCAGCGTGGAGAAGACCAGCAAGGAGGACGAGTCCAACATGGAGGTGTTCTGGGCCCATGGGCGAGACAGTACTTTGAGGTTTCCTCTTCTCCGCAACACGAGGAAGCTCGAGACTGGAGAGCGGCTGATGATTTGGCAGGAGAAAGTGTCTCAGGCAGTGGAGCCTCTTGCTGCAGCTTCACCGGCCAAGCGGCCTGCACCGGAAGGCGGCCGCGCCAAGAAGAGGAGCAAGTGACGGCCAGTGATGGCAAAGCTCCACGGTGACGATTTTGCACTATGACCGATCTCCCATGTCAAAAGATAAATGTGCATGTCATGGATTTGCAGTCGTGGTTGTCATTTGTATAGGCGTGTCATGGCATTTCTGTGCATGGACCATGTGTTTATGACACAGTTCAGTTGAGACTCTCATGAAACATGTCTTGTCACATGGGTTTTGTTTTCATGTCATGCTGCAACACATGGGTGATGTTTTCATGTCATGCTGCAATGTCAATGATACACGCCTAA